>WEIU01001673.1:787163-797522 GCA_013389925.1 Aegithalos caudatus | reverse complement strand
CCCAACTTGACCTCAACAGCCAAATCTACATCTGAAAAGCACAGAGGATACAATAAACCCCTGCATAGTGCTTACCACCTTTATCATTACAGCCCTTCAGCCCTGTCCTGCCTAGGGTCTGCTCCCAGCCTTTACCTGGTCTCTGCCAGCTGCTTGGAAAGGTCCTGTTGATGCTGCTCCATGGCCGCCAGTTGGCCCTCAAGGGCAGCCTTCTCCTGGCCCAGCAGCTCCTTCTCTCTGCACACCTGGGCCAGTGCGTGCCCTTGGCCAGAGGATTCCCAGCGCAGCTGCTTCTGAGCCCATCTCGATGGCTCCTGCTCCTGGGAAAGCTGACAGAGGGACAAGGTAGAGCTGGAGCCCTTCCTCAGGAGGCCTGTGCAGAGCAGGCCAGCGCCGGCTTGCAGGCAGCCAGAGGACAAGGAGCACCTGTGCTCTGGGCTCCAAGGTTCACAGCATCTGCCCTGTGCAGCTCTGAAACCCTGGGTTCCAACAGCCTCTGGCACTGTTCCCTTGGAAGTGCTGTGTCGGGCCCTGCTGGCTTGCCTGGGACCAGGCAGCTCCTTCCTGACAACCATCCCTACTCCAAACTCTGTCCTGTCACCCAAAAATGCTGCACCTTCCACAGCTGCCACTTGGAAAGAACAAAATTTCTATCCCGCCCTATTTCCATGCTGGACATTTTCAGGAAGGTTGGGAAAAGAAATTTGCTCGCTAAAGCAATGGAGATTATACAGGATTTCCCCTCCTAGAACAAAACCCACATCAAAATGCCGGCTCCTCCAGTGTTCAAAGCAGCTCTCTGCATCGAGGGAATGCTTGGTGTGGAAACAGCTCTTGTGGTGAGCAGTTATTTAGTGACTGATGGAAGTCTGGCTGATGTGGCTAAAGCAGACTCTCCTTGTGCAGCAGTTCACACCAACAAGAACACTTACTTGTCTCACACGAGGGGGGTGACTAATGGCCCTTGCTGGTACTCAAGCCTGAAGACTAAACTGTGAGTTTGGCCTCTTTTCTTCAACAGCAAAACCTCTGCTGTGTTCTTGCCCAACCGACCACATATGCCAGAACTGAGATTGTCTGACAGAGACCATCAGAAACCCTTCTCTTGCAGCTCTGCAGTAACACCCCATCCCAACCTCCCCTGGCACAGCTTGGGGTTGTTTCCTCTTGTCCTGTCCCTTGTTCCCTGGGAGCAGAGCTCGACCCTCACCTGGCTGCACCTTCCTGTCACAGGGAGCTGTAAGGAGCAAGAAGGTGCCCCCTGAGCCTCCTTTTCTCCAGGCTGAGCTCCCCCAGCTCCCTCAGGTGCTCCTCGTCCCACCTGTGCTCCAAACCCTACCCCAGCTCCATTCCCTTCTCTGGACATGCTCCAACTTCCTGACAAGAAGCATCAACAGAAACATTCAGACCTGGGTTTTTGTTTGAGAAAAAGGATTCAGAGCTACATAGTTTGATCCTTTTGCCACATCTTTTGCCACCCACTCAGATTCACTGACAACAGAATCATCTCTTTGCAGCTTATCAAAAGCCAAAAAGGAGCCAAGACAGGTGGACTAAAAGACTCTGTAGAAGCAGAGGACAACTCTGAGAAGTGTGAAACAGCCCTGCAAGCCACTCACACATTTCTAAAAAGGAGCAAACAAAGCCTTGTGACCACTAGCACTACCATGTGTCCCCTTGACAAAACCGCTGCAGAATCCGTGAGGTCAAGTTTCCCTCATCCAAGTAGCCCAGTGCCCACAGGGATGCACCATACGTTTGGTCACCTGACGGAATTTCTCCTGGGTTTCTGCTTTCTCCTCTCCCAGTGTCCTAAGCTCCAGCCACAGCTCCTCCCGTTGCTCCTCTGCTTCCTTCAGCAGCTGCTCTAGCCGGGCTTTCTCTGCAGAGAGCTCTTCATTTGCTCTTTCACAGAAGTTCAGCTTCTCCTGCTCACAGATCTTTGCTCTCTCCATTTCACCCACTTTAGCAGACAAAATTTCCTTCTCTTGCTCCAGCTACAGTCACAGAAGCATAGAGGGAATGAAGTACAGGAAGAATTACTATGAAAGATTAACTCAGACACAAAAGGAACACTGCCACAGTCAGCTGGTCAGACTGTGCCAAGGTAAGGCTGAGAAGCAGCAGCAGCTGGTGACAAACACCAGGCAACATCTCTGGCAACTCTGCTCACCTGCCACACGTATTTGTTCAGCTGCACTTTGTCCAATGCAAGAGCTTCATTGATGCTGCTCATCTTCGCTGCTGCAGCCTGCAGATCAGCTCTTTCAGCATTCAGCTTGTTCTGAGCCCCCGTCAGCTCTGCCACTGACTGCTCTGCCTGGAGAGGCAAAAGAACAATGGGACAAGGGCAGCAAAATCCCAGACTGCAGACAGCAACTCCACCTCCCCTGAGTGTCTTTGACATATTCCTAGGGAAGAGGTCCCAATAAGATCACAGAGACCAATGAGCCCAAAGAGCCTGTCTGGTTGGATCACGATTTTCCAAGAACAACAGTGTCCCTCTCTTCTACTGCCAGAAACAACATCTCAGGTGATCTCTGTGGCACAGGTTCCACTCCCACAAGTGCTCCCTAAGAGTAAGGTGTCCATACCTTCTCCAGAGCCATGGCAAGGTCATCCTTCTCTTGCTCCAGCAGATCCTTCTGAAGCTGCAATTTCTCCAGTGTCTGTCTCTTGACTACCAACTCACTCTGCAGTAATGAGTGTTTCTCCTCAAGTGCAGCCAAGTCCTTCCCTCTGTGAGGAAAGGAAAGAGGTTATTATAGAAAAAAACAGTCTATACTGCAAGAGAGGAGCAGGTACCATTTGTTCCTTCACACTACGCCTCCTCAAGCCCAGCACTGCCAGAGAAAGCTTTAACACTCACAGGAGCTCCTGCTCATGGTGCGCTCTCTCCATCCTGTCCTGCTGCTTTGCCTTCTCTGCCTGGGCTGACTCTTCCTTCATCCGCAGCTCAGCGTTACTCTGACGCAGATGTGAAGCTTCTCGCTCCATTAATCCAAGTTGTTCCTGTAACTCTTCCCTAGTTTTCTCGAGGTTTGCACAGTCACTGCAGAGGTAAAGCTCAGTCAGAAGAATGAAGAGGCCTGAAGAATCCCCGATCCCATTTTCAGCAATCCAGGATGGAGCAGGGGCCAGTGGGCTAAGGAAGACCTTGCCCTTTCCCTGCCAAGGAAATCCTCCAGTGGCAAAGGGAAAGGAAGGCAGGCTTTTGGCTTCCTCCAGTGAGAAGCAGTGACTGGGCAGGGGCACTCAAAGAACAGATTTCAGGGAAGCAGCACGGCAAGAGGAGGGAGCCTTCTATTCCCACATGGCTGTGCACTGCCCAGACAGCCTTGGGAGTCCCAGTTGAAAAACCCAGACAGGATGATGATCGAGAGCCACACTGAGGCCTCCACGTGGTAGGGCAGGTGATTTCTTCCCCCAGGACACCTCTGAACTCCCAGACCTGGAAGCACATTGCCTCTGGAATGCAGGAAGAGGAGGAGGAGGGGGAAATGCTTACCTTCTGAGTGTTTCTACTAAAGACTGAAGGTGCTGTTGGTGGCTGCTGGACTTCTTACATGTCTCCTCCAGTTGCTCAAGCCTTTGCTGCACCTCCCTGCACTTCTCTTCCTGATTTCTCTGCTGCTGCAGCAGGAAGTTATTTGAGTCCTGCCTAGCAGAAAGCTCTTCTCTCAGGGCCTGCAGGAACGGGCAGGGAAGGAGCACAAATGAGCAATAAGGAGCAGGGAAGGTGGCTCCAGAGAGTTGGAAGAAACAGCTAGCAGAAACATCTCCCCTGCAGACAAAAGCTGTGCTGAGGGGGTGGGCATCAAGGAGAGAAAAGCAGCAGAACATGGAGCTGGGAAGACCAGCAAAGCAGGGCAGAAGCATGAGAAAAAGTGCCTCAAGTGATTGAACAAATGGAAAGGTGTCAAGCTGAGCAAGGCCTCAGTACTGAGTCCGTGGCCACTGGGGAAGATACAGAAGTTCTCACCCGTGTTGCCCCTCGCATCCTTGCCAGTGCTTCCAGAACCAATCCAAAGGCATGCCCTGTATCAACAGATCTTGGCGCTGAGATGTCCCCAGAGTCTGCATGCTGGGAACTGTCAGTGCAGATAATGCTGACCAGGCTGTCACTGTCATCTAACACCATCTGAAAGCCCATATCCAGCTGTTAGTTTCTGCTCATTTTACTTGGTTTTCTTTATCACGTTCTCCTTTTCCTCCCATTTTACCCTGGAGCCATTAAAACCTCAATTCTCTCATTTCTTCAGTCCGCAAAGGTTTGCCCCTGTGGCTACAAGTACTCCAGGGATTTCTGAATACAGCTATTCTTCACAGTGTAAAGTGGCTGGAGGCTGCCTGAACACTCAGTGTATTGCAGCTGTGTAGAAGAGCTGACAACTAAACCCTTCTCTATTAAGAGAACTTTAGGACCAACTTAGGGTTACCCCTGGAAGTTGCAATTCTGGGGAGATTATAATGGTCAGTGAGCACAGAGGGAAGGAGCAGAGCTGGCAAGTGCATTCAATTGAGTCAGTGAGCTTCCATAAGCATCTGAAGAACAGACTCGTGGCTCAAAGAGGGTGAGGGAACTGCCCAAGAAAATACTTCAATACAAATGTCAAGTAGCACACTCCAAAAACACAGTCCAAAAGAGACCTTAGAGGGGTGGTGAAGGCAAAGGTACTGAAAATTCTAATGACTAAATTGTCACAGGAGCAACTCACAAGCTAGAACAGGTTGTGTCAGAAAATGGTCTAAAACTTAAACAGGCAATGGCAGTTAACAAAGATAGTACACAACACGTACTCTAGTCCCTAAGCCAGTCTGTTGCCTTCCTCAGGTACTTCAAAATCAAATTTACAGGGATGTGGTCTTTGTACCAGGTCTGTACTCACCTCAGTGATATTTTTTATGAGCTTTTGAAGGAAAAGATTCTCTTCTTTGGCAGTGTTAGTCAATGAAGCTGCAAATTCTTTCTCTGTCCAACTTGATTCCTGAGAACAGAATAAAGAAAGAGTGGGCAGGGAAGAGCTGCTCCCATCTGCAGTGTTCCCATCCTCAGTAGCAGTCACCCTGCTAAGTCTCAGTTCTAGTGACTTCAGTATATTCCTGCCCATATCTATTCCATTTCTTCTCTGCTAAAACTAAGAGGAAGACCAAAACCTAGTTTTGTCAGTTCCAAGGAACTCTGATCCCCAGAGACCTAAAGTCACAGGCAGAAGAGCATCAGTGCCACCTCTCAGAGGAAGACACCTGAACTGTCTGCATTTCCCCTGCCACTACCTCCATCTGGACTGACTCCACATCTGCCAAACACACAAGGAGTATTTTGGCAAGGTGCCTGATGTTCCCATACACTGGGCATCTTTACCACTGTTTCTCTTGAGGAAGCCACATCTCTGTGTTCAGGCTGGAGAGCAAACACTGGGCTATCTCCCAGGTAAAGGTAAAACATACTAGAATCTCCACTGTGTCGTTAAGTATTTTCATGGTCTTCTCCTTCTCCTCGTTCTGCTTCTGAGACTGTACAAGCAAGGCTGAGAGCTCCATCACCCTGAGAAGAGAAGGTCTATGTGCCATTCCAAAAGCTTTGCACACCAGCACCTGTTAAAGAGCCAAGCAGCTCCCCAAAGCATAGCACAGCAAAGTTCGACCCAGGAAACACAGCAGAGGCAGCATTCAACCCTACAGGTTAATAGGCTTGATGTTGCAAAATGGCACTTCTCACCCCAAAGTCTTGCAAGGAATTGTCAGCACAGAGGTGCTGCAGTGTTTATGATGGCCCTGGGCAAATTCCTCCCAATTCCTTCAGCACAGCCCTGAGCAGTAAAAGGGCTGTACAAGAAATACAGCTCTCTTTATGCTGAATTCAGTTTTTCACCAAGAAACAGCTAACAGCAGAAGTACTATCAGAGGCCATCTCTTTTTCACTCTTGTCTTACTTGGAAGGACTTCTGTCAGGCAGATACTTTTCTCCATCCCTTCTGTTGAAGGCAAGAGTTTGACTGGGGATAGACACAGGGCTGTGCAGGGCTGTTCTAAATGTGAGCACAGCCCATCTGTTAACCCAAGAAGCTGCCACAAAAGATAATGTCAGTAATAGCAAAGTTAAAACACCTTTACCTGTCCTGAAGCTCCTTCTTCTCCATGTCCCACCTAACTTGTAAGGCTATCACTTCCTGCGCTGTCTGGTTTATTTTTGGTTCCATTTGCTGCTCTGTCTGATCCTTCAGGACAGGTTTACCCAGAGGGATGGACTCCCTGAGCTGCACACAGGAGTTCAGGCGGGAGCAGTTCACAAGAATAGACCCAGAAAGCCTCATTTGTTCTGCCTTCAGCTCTGACAAATCTCTGAAGAGGAACCAAAAAAGAGCAAATGTTCACTCCACCATCTTTATCAGCTGACTCACTTCTGAAGCATGCAATCATGGATCAGGAAGAGCTGGCAGGCAATGTGACATCTTCGCTGGGGACAAGTCATTCATGTGCCACTTGGGGACCAGGACACATCTTGACAGGTGTGCAATGACTTTACCCGGTAGCCAAGTGTGGAGTCTGTTCTCTCCTCAGATATAAGAAGTAAAATATGGCACAGGCCAGAAGGCTTCAAGCACCTCTAATTATTCTTATTGACATACTCTAATTATCAGTAAGAGAGATCAGGAATTTTACCAAGATCCCCAACTTTTATACAGTGTGCTCTTGAGTGCTCTGTTATCATCCCCACTTGGACTGCTAAGAGGCTCAAGACTGTATCTATATAACAAAACATTTCGGGAAGGTGGTATAAGAACCAGCCTGAAATGCTATAACATAAAAGCACAAACACAAGGACTAAACAGCAGGTCAGGCAGACTCTACACAACAGGAAAGACTTCTAATCAAATAAGACAAATGGCTTACAGTAACCCAGAGTTTGAAAGTGCATACTGACACCAGAAGGTAACATTATGGCTACACTATTTTCCTTGGGAGAAAAGAACCTCAGAGAGCCCAAAACCAAGAAAACAATCATAAAAAAGAGGTATCAAACAAAGCAAAAGAAATTGGACAAATGCAGTAACAGGGTAAAGAAGCTATTCTTTCTCTTAGCAATGCTGGAAGAGGAGTAAGTGGATAAAAACTGACCAGAATAAAATTATGTTGGAAATGAAAAGGGAAAAAATATGCATTAATCACCTTTCTCTTAGGAACAGTGGAAAAAGAAACCTGGTAATGCTTTTCAAAGGCAGGTTTCTATAATTTCATAAAAGGGACCGCTCTATATGCTGCATGCACAGATTCTGTGACTCTCTTCCCAGCTGTCCATGCATTTCTGTGCCTGCCCACAGTCATCACCTGCTCAGAGTCTCTGCAGTCCTCATGGCTCAAGCCCTCTACCTTTATCTGAAGATCAGCAGCAGCAAACAACTCTTCTGAGAACAGCCCAAAACATGCTGAATGGCATTGCTTCTGACTGCCAAAGGAGAAATCCTACCTCTGCTGTAGCTAATGCAACATCAAGGTTTGAAAAGCAGGACTGAAAAGCAAGCCAGCCAGACGTTTTCTGCAGGGTATCTCGCCTCAGCTTCCACTCACCGGTCCGTGGCAGTCTTCATCTCCCGGAAACGGCGGCGGAAGGTCACCACCTGCCGCCACAGGCTCAGCAGACGGTTATGTTCCCCCCTTAAGTAGCTGTCATAAAGCTGAACATGCAAAGACAAAAAGAAATGCCAATTCAGCCTTCACTGTCGCTGTAATCTCTCAGATGGGAGAGAGTAAATCAACATTACCAGCTGCCCTTCAGTAACTACTGCAGCAGGGGGCATCAAGGACTGAAGAGGTACCACAGAGGCCCACAGCACCTGCCAAGGGAACATCCACACTTCTCCTGTAGCAGTGGGTACCAGCAAAGCAAGCTGATTGTGACTCATCACCTCAAAGTCCCAGCAGAGGAAAACAAACACAAGCCCTTCCAAACCCAGTGCCAGGCTGGCTTACAACAGGCCTGTCTTGCTCCTGTGCTGGCCACTTTGAACACACACAGACCTCTCTGGTCTCCACTGCTCAAAACAAGGATTTAGGAACTATTAAAGAGACAAGTGTTCCTGTGACCGCCCTAGTGCTCAGCTCTGTCAAGATGACAGAGCACTGCAGTCACAGCAGGTGGGCATCTTCCCCCAGTACCCTCTGCTGACACTCCTCCCTCCCACACCCCTGTCCAGCACCAGTACACCCTCAGCAGAGCCACAGCTTCCACACAGCAAGTTCTCCACGCCGGGAACAAAACGCATTCCCATTCCTCTCTGGCATTCCTGTAGCCTATCCTCACCTCACGCTCACTGCGCCATTCACTCTCCTTCAACTCCAGCTCCTCCCGGGCCCTCATCCAATCCACTGTCAGTTTTCCAACATCTTCTTTGAGAGTGGAATTAACTTCATTGGCTTTATCAAGGTGCTCCCGCAGGAGAGTGTTCACTTCTGCCAGATTTTCACACCTTGGAAAGAGAGAGAAACAGCAATGAGATCACTGAACAACAGCTCTCCACTATCCCTGTGAATTTCCAGCTCCCTCAAGTCTGAAAGGCAGTGAAAGCACTTTACAGGGTTCACTTAAGATCCCTCTGTAATGAAAACCTCATTTGCTTCTCTGTGCTTTGAGCCTTCCATTTCCACCCATGATTTTGGTTTCCTCTTCAACCTTGATGATGCCAATAGGTAACAATTTGCCCCCTCTTCATGCTGATGGTCCCTGGATGTATCACCTTTCTCTAGCACTGTCCAGAGTCGTTCATCCTCCAAACCACAGAATAATTTAGGCTGGAAAGGGACCTTTCACCCAGAATATACACACCCCATTCAAAGCAGAGCCATTCAGCACACAGTACTACTACTGCACCATGGAAAGCAGATTGTGGACCTTTCGCCTGTCAAAGCAGCTTGCCCAACCGCTTCCCTTGGGGAGACCAGGTAGCACTGACAGGTTTTCCCTCACTTCCATGAGCATCCAGGATACCAAGTATGAAGAAATGTTTCTTCCTTGTACCTTTGCTGCTCCTCTTCCACCTGAAGCAGTGCTTTCTCCAGGCTGTGGTCTGCTGTGGCTTCCCACCTGCCTGGAAGAGATCCCTTTAAGAAGAAAGGAAATGTTTAGTGAAATTATGGTGTTTCCTTTACCACTGTCAGCAGCCACCATTTTCCCATCCATTTGTTGGGTATCTCAGGAGCTCATGGCTTCTTGCAGGTGCAACAGTGTTGTGATTATAGGAAGGGAGGGGAAGGGTGTTAAGAGTTAGTAGCTCTCCTCACTCTCCCGCTGCTTTGTGTCCTCAGTTCAAGACCTCAAGTGCTGACTTGGACGTGAAGCCCAGGAATGCTGTCCTATTCTTCCACCCTTTGGCTTCTAGGTTTACTTTAGCCACGAAGCAGAAAGAAGAGCATAGAGCCAATTCTGTATGTCGACCACCAGCCTTCCTGACTTCCAAAAAGCTGTTTCAACTGGCTCTCCAGAACAGCTGTCATGTAACACACAGCACAGTCCTCTCCTGAGACCCAGGACAAATATAACTCGAATGAAGCACTCTTTCACAAAATTAAAATCCTCAATTGGGTTTTCTGGACTGGCACTTCTGGGACTACTGACTGCTCTAAGAATGGCAACTGCACAAAACACTGATGAGAAAACTCACAGCACTTCTCTAAACCCTCGAACAGTAAAAATCTGCTTTCCTGTCACTGGTTTTTGGAGGGTTTTATTGGTCTGCATTTGGGAACATTAGATACACCCTTTATAGTTCACAACCTGCACACTCACCCCGCCAGCTTTCACTTGCTGCTCCAACTCTCGGCACCAGGTCTGATACTGAAGTACCTGAATGGACACAGAGAATGAAGATGAGAGAAGCAGCTTGTAATAAGACTCTGCTCACCCCACATTAACTTTTCTCTGAGTCTGTCCAGCCCAAGCACAGTGATGCTGATGCACTCAACAAGTCATCACTGCAAAATAGGGAAGCTTCACTTTAACATGACAGAGATGGGTGTGGGGTTTCTTTCACACGTAACAGTGTCTGCTCACCTGAGACAGCGGCAGCAAGCAGAACGACGGGACAGGCGTGGGCATCTCTACCTGATCTTCTACCTGATCTACGGCTCCCACATACCCCGAGCCAACGTTCGGCTATTCAAGGGGGTCCTTGAAGCGACCGAAATGAGTTTTCAAACTTGCTCCGTAAGCAAACCAGCCCGACTCCCGCCAGGGACAAACCCTCCCTCCTAACGGGGCCGAACAGCAGCGATGCTGCAGGCAGCGAGCTCAGGAGGGGCTCGGCAGCGAGACCGCGGCGGGACGGGCGCTCCCGGAGCCTCCCCGCCCGTAGCTCGGCG
>WEIU01001673.1:732066-787036 GCA_013389925.1 Aegithalos caudatus | reverse complement strand
AGCGCAGGCTCCGTGAGGGGCGGCGGGGCCTTCCCGCGGCGCGCCCACAGCTGGGCGCTCTCGGCGCTTCCGCCGCTGCGCCGGCAGGGACCGTAACCAGAAAAACCGATAGTGAATCCTCCGCATTTCAGCGGGAATGTTCTGCGAGTTAGTTAACCTCATTGCCAAAAATATGTTTAATTTTGGTTTTGGCTGCTCAATAAAACTGGATTGTTTTCAGTCCGTGCTTTTCCCCTTGACGGTGAATGCTTCATCACTGACTTTTTTTAAGAGGTAGAACGAATGAATTGCCACCAAAATTCTCTTTGGCAAGCTAAGTAATTTGGGATCTCTGAATCTCTCAAATCTTCAATCATTTAAACGTGCTTCTATTACAAAGATGAACAATACCTATCAAAGGCAACTCAGGGTACTTAGCATTGTATACCAAATGGAGGGCCTCTGTCAGTGAATAGGATTGAAGAAGCTTGAAACAACTCTGAATTTTTCTAACTGGTAACAGGCAGAGGTACCAAAAATTAGGGGGGAAAAAATCCACCTAATTCAGATTTGGGGGATTTAGGTACATCTGTGGAATTGAGAAATAAAAATAACACTCCCACTCAGGATATTCCATATTTCTAAGATTCTGTGCTTTGTGCTTCACTACTGTTTGCAGGTGTAGCCAAGATTCTTGATAAGGAATGACACAATTATTTCTTTGGGCCTCTATTTTTAAATTTAACATCACAACATTGTAGCACAGTGTTTTAAAATTATACCACCTTCACATGGAAGTTCAAACATTACATTTGTTTTGCTCTGTCTCAAGACAAGCAAGTTTTAATTATAACATCTGTAAGTTTTGTGTAATTCTTTCCTTTTGAAAAGCACAGTGCAGATAAGTTCCTTCCTAAAATGATAACGTCACGCTTTTAAAAAAATAGTTTCCTAAGAGCTATGGTACAGAGGTTTAAATCCTCACAGAAACAGAATGATAATTAGTTTCAATAAGCAAAACAATGAGGCAGCAAATATATGGAGTTAATTCAGTCCTGTAGGTCCTTTCTGGAAATTAGTCCACCTGGGAAAGGACAATGAAATTCCTAATAGATCACTAGAATAAAGACTTCCATGAGCAGCTTCAACTGCAAGTTTGCAGCAAAGAACAAATTCTAACTCTTGGCATCACATATCAAGTGGAGCCGTTCATCCTCAGGGAATGCCAATGTTTTCAACACTATGAAATCTTCCTCTGCCTCCCCAGAGTGATCCCTTCCTCTACACCATGCTGGACATCAGAAGGCTGAGATGATCTGAGAAGGTGTCACAGCTCATACAGGGATAATCTCAGGATCTGGAGATCAGGAGGCAGTGCACTTCCAGGGAGCAGGGACACGGGTGGCCCTTGGTTTTCAGATCCCTACAGACACTGTGTGAGGGAGGAGCTGCTGTCACAGAACAGGCTGAGGACAGGTGGGCTACGTGAACCCAGCCACTCAAGGGTGCACAGAAATTTGGCCAGTGGTGAGCAGTGAGAGGCTCAGAACACTCTTTCCACTGTGCCCTGTATCCAAACCCTCACCAACAGAAGGGTTTCTTGCTATATGTTGAAGGTACCAGTGGAGTTTGATTTTAGCCAGCTGGAATAACTCCACTTTGGTGTAGGGTTCATAGGAACCCCTTAGTCTGTGAGTCTTGTTCAAGGCTAAGGTCAGCATTCCACTCTGGGGTCTGTGGGGCTCAGTGCATTCTATAGCATCCATGCTCCCATGTTTCCAAGCACTGAGGTGGAGTTTGCTTCAAGAGAACCTCTTTTAAAGAGAGAGATTAGTTTGCACACCTTGTTTTGCTTGCTTTTCCTTTTTCTTTCTGTCTAGCTCTGTCCAGCCCACTAAGATATTTTAACCTCTGACATGTAAATACTCTTTGAACATATGAACGATCACACTTTAATCTGGTTTACTAAGACAAGGCCCATGTAATCACATTGTCCAACCTCCTTTTCTTTCATGTCCATCTCTTAAACCATTTGTAAATCTGTTTGCTAATCTCAGCCAAGTTTGATAGAGCAAATGACCTTTTAAAGATATTAAATATTAAATTCTTACAAACATTGTGAAAACTGGAAGATGGACAGATTAAAAGTGGAAACTCAACAATGAGATACTTTCATGGCTTACTGGCAAGCTGATCAATACCCCAGCTGATCATGATATAGAACCAGACACAGCACACCACCCAGCAGAAAAGTGGGCAATGTGGGAAGGATAAAATGATGGCAGGGCTGGGAGGGCCATAGAATGGTTTGGAGTGACTGCTGGGGAATGGTTTCACCAGAGGTAACTCCCAGGAGAAGCAGGTTTATTTTGTAGGGAAATGTCAAAAGCACAACTGACATCAGAGGAAGGGCCACTAGATCAAAATCAGGAGGCTCACGATTTGAATCTACCTTACTTGTGACATCTGTAAAATCACTGAACTCTTCTATCCTTCAGTTCCTCCATCAAAACAAGTGAAGCCTTCAGAGCTCCTCATGTCATGCAGGTTGTTATTTATGAAAGCAGTTCAGTGTTTCTGATACTAGTCAGGGTGGGTGGGGAATGCTACAGCGCACACACACAGAACAAGCTAAAAAGTGGTGTACCTTTCCCATTTCATCTTAACTCAGAAAGAAAAGCAATTGCAGGAGAGGGACCGGGCTTAGCATCAGTGCAAGATGAGATATGGGCCCCAGTAATCCCTGCTGAACCCAGTCCAGTGCCTCTTTTCCCGAAGGCTCATTTAGAACACAGTTCGTATTTTGCAGCTTATGAAAGACACACTTACTCCACACTGTCTTCTGCATGGCTGAAAGCCGCAGGACAGCCCTGACCGTGAGGAGCGCTGGCTTTGACCTGCAGCCTTCTTGGGGCCCCGGGGTCAGCAGCTCTTGGATATTTTGCACCTAAAATTAAAACAAATGCTAGTGTTCAGCAGTCTCGGGAGGAAAGACGGGGTTCGGCCTGTCTCCAGCTCCCGAGCGGTTCTGGAGGAGAAGGAGAAAGAGCAGGATGGCTGCCTGCAGGGTGCACTGCTGCCCCGCTGCACCGCGCCCGCCCCGCGGGGCATCACCTCCGGCAGGAGCTGCTTCTCCAGCTGGGCTGACACGGGCTTTTTAAAGCACAGCAATAAATAAGCCAAAATACACTGACTGCGGGCACGGCCCTGTTGTGTTTGTGTAAAATTAAATGTTACCCTCGTTAAGCGCCTGCGTTACAGCGCAGCCCTTCAGTCACAGGGGGACGAAGTGAAGCCACTGTTACAGTTCTTTGGAAAATTAGCTACATGAATTATTTCTAAATTAGTTTATGTATGTGTCCAGTGGACTGCGTGACAGCTCTTAGTTGTTGATCTTGCAGTTTGTCCTGTCTAAACGTGAAGTTCATCGAGGGCTGAGGCAGAGGTCATACTGCCACTTGAAAAGGCATCCTCTGGAGTTTTGAGCCTGTGGAGCTGTTTCACATGAGGCAGAGTATGACTCATGCTAATGAAAAGGGTAAAGAAGATTTTTTTAAAGAAATATATCGCAGTTAAATTAGTTTAGACAGCATGACATCAGAGAGTAATTAAATAGGTTTGTTGGAATTCCGTTTCCAATTCCAGAGTTCAGGTTTGTAAAAGATTTCTGAGCACCTGCAGGTCTCTGTGTGTGAAATATTTTCACTGGAAAGGATTCAAAACTCAAAACTTTAAAAAAACCTTTTAACACAGAGGCAGCATTACGCCATTCTTCCTTCTTGGAAAAAAAAAAAAAAAACAACCTTGGATTTAAACAAGACTCCTTCAAGTTTTCAGTCAGTTTTACAGAAGAAAACGAGGTGGTAAACTTTCTCTTTTCAAGAACAAGTTCTTTATAGCTGCTAACTGAAGTCAGGGGAGATCGTATCTGAGTACATGAGCATTTCCACTATGGGACTGGATACAAGTATTGAACAACGATATTTGCAATGTTTTAATCTCAAACGAAAACCGTTTTTGCTAACTTTGGTTTTTAATTTCTTTCATGTTTTCTTCTGCCAAACTGGAGGAACCTTTTCTGATTTTTTCTTTAGTGGCATTCAGAGGAAGACCAGAGGATGAAAATCCTGCATTTTCTCACTTTACTGCTTTGGCATTTGACTTGGCTGTCTCTGGATCTAGTTCCTGGAGCGCTGAGTAATTCTGAAGCAGGCCAGGGTAATCCAGGATCTAAGCTAGGTTTTTTGAAACCCGAAGGAAAGGAGAGGAATCACCCCGCAAGGGCAGGTACACTGAGGACTGCAAGCCATGGATACGGTGCTGGGACCTCAAAGGCCAGGACTAAAAGCAGTGCTGTTCAGGCTGGAGCTCTGCTGGCCAAGAATGATGACTCAAAGAAGGTTCCCTCAAAAACATCAGCCACGGAAGGCAAGGTAGGACATCTCCCCAGCAGACCTTCTGGAGTAAGGACAGTGACTCCCAAGGTTCAAAATCTTAGCAGCAAGGTGGCTTTGAAAAAAACTGGCACAAGCAGTACTGACACTGATTCTTTCAAAACCAAAAAGACTAAAGAGCCTGTAACCCAGAGGGAAGCTAAGGAAACTTTCCGACATCCCCCGATAACGCCACATGAATACATGCTCTCTTTGTACAGGACTCTCTCAGATGCAGAAAGAAAGGGTGTTAATGGAAGTGTAAAACTGGAGGCTGGGCTTGCCAATACAATAACCAGCTTTATAGACAAAGGACAAGGTAAGAAAGGAGCTTGTGTGCGAGTGAATGCGGACAGAGAGAGATGCCTGAGTGTGTTTATAAATACAGAGAGTATTGGAAAATAATCATAGTTTGGTAAAGTCAAATAGCTCTTTCTAATGTAAATGAAATCGTGCAACTTTGCTGCAGATTTTGTCCTCCTGCCTTATCTTGGAAAACTCATTTACAGGCAGAACTGGATGGTTGCGTGGCAGCCAATGCAAACATTTAGGAAGCATTTTAGATGCATATTGTTGAAAATCAATCAGTCTTTGCATGTTTAAAAACCTTTTACATTTTTGTCTTATTTTCTTTCTAGCTAGCTGGAAACTAGCTCATGGAAACAGCTAATGTTAGATTGTAGTGCACCTAAAAACATATAATATGCTGAGAACAGAGCTAGTTTGTGAAAAAACCCCACAAGTTTCAGTATGAAAGGGCCAGTCTGTTTTGTGCAAGGTAGGATTGTAAGGAACTACACTGCAGACCCAGGAGTCATTATGCTGTGGGATGGGTGTATCTGCACTAACTTAAAGGTTTCAGATACCACCAAGGAGCCCACAGCTCAGCACAGGCTACCAAGGGTAATGACATCCAGGACTCCAGAACTTGCACCTCAACATTCCTGTTCCAAACACTTTTGGAAATTTGGTCTAGTGTCTGCTTTCACAGGAGAAATAACCAGCCTTCATACAAATGATGTTCACCTCAGCATCCTGCTTTGGGAGCTCCATGTTGCTTCCAGTGACATTTGTAAGAGTTTTGTCACATTCTCAAGGAAGCAACACAGCTGGTGAAGAATTGTGATGAAAGACTCACCAGGACTGGATTTGTTTGCCATCTCTTCAATAATAGCTTGGCTACTGGGAAGGGGAGATACAGTGCTCACAAGTGCTACCTTCGGGTTCCCAGCTTGCCACTGGAATGCACTGTTAAGCTGGCTCAGCCATATTCCTCACCAGCTGAAGCAAGCAAATGCAAAGTCAGGATAAAAGGAGGAAGGTTCTTCTGCCCAGTTTGAAAAATTGTGAATCGTGTGGTTTAATCAATTAGGCAATTATCCTAGTGTCTGGCAGTTTCTGGGGGTGCTGTTTTAAAGGACTAATTCACTATTGTATCATCTAAAGGTAAATTTGCTCATGTTTGGAGCCAGCATAAGGCCTGGCCACCACTGAAGCTCTGTTTCAGTAATTTAAATAGGATGTAAATGATGAATAGGTCCTGTGAATGCTCAGCCCTGAAAAAGTATTATTTTTCAACTGGCTCAGCCCTGAAAAAGTATTATTTTTCAACTGGCTAATCCCAACTTTGAAAGTAGAAAATGCCCACTGGTGAAAGAAATTAGATTTCTACAAGGTAGACTCAGAAACTCATTTTTCTGGTGAGTCCCTGAGTCCTTCTGAGTCCCTGCATGGAGCTGATCCCTTAGACAAAAAATTGCTCTTTCTGTTCAATGAGCTAACTTCGAGGCTTATAAGCAAATTTGAGGATAACCATTAAGAACTGAATAAGTGATATTGGTCTGTGCTTGATATACATTTAAAAATCTGTGTGCTTTTTTTAGATGAGCGAGCACCAACTATAAGAAAGCAAAAATATATTTTTGACATCAGTGCATTAGAAAAAGATGGTTTGCTGGGAGCAGAGCTTCGAATATTGAGAAAAAAACCTTCTGATACATGGAAGTCTCATTCTTCTGGAAAAACTTCCCAAGTAAAATTATTTAGCTGCTCTACAAACAGACAAGCCTCAACACTCTTGGACTCTCGGACTGTCAGTATCACCGATACACCCAAGTGGGAAGTGTTTGACATCTGGAAACTTTTCAGAAACTTTAAAAACTTGGTTAACTTGTGTTTTGAACTGGAAACTTTTGACAGAGGCAGAGCTGTTGATCTCAGGAGTGTGGGATTTAACAGAACAGGAAGACAGGTCAATGAAAAGGCTCTGTTCTTGGTGTTTGGGAGGACGAAAAAAAGAGACTTATTCTTCAATGAAATCAAAGCTAGATCTGGCCAAGATGACAAAACCGTTTACGAATACTTATTCAACCAGAGGCGGAAGAGAAGAGCTCCTCTAGCAACACGGCAAGGGAAGAGGCCCACCAAGAATCTGAAGGCGAGGTGTAGCAGAAAAGCCCTCCACGTGAATTTTAAGGATATGGGCTGGGATGACTGGATAATAGCCCCTCTGGAGTATGAGGCGTATCATTGCGAAGGGCTCTGTGAATTCCCCCTGCGGTCCCACCTGGAGCCCACCAACCACGCAGTGATCCAGACATTAATGAACTCAATGGACCCCGAATCCACGCCCCCGACTTGCTGTGTCCCAACCCGGCTGAGCCCCATCAGCATCCTGTTCATTGACTCTGCAAACAACGTGGTCTACAAGCAGTACGAGGACATGGTGGTGGAGTCCTGTGGTTGTAGGTAGCGGAACAGTTGCTCACGTGAATATGTTATGAGAGGTAATATGACACATTGGACTTAACTTCTCCTCAAACAACGTTAACTAGATTTCTTACCCCTAGTGTAAGTATGGTTACAAGGATGTAGCAATAAATCCAGTGTTTCTATATGTGTCTCCATGGACATATTTCAGTAGCATTTGGATGCTGTCACACAGCTGGATTTAAGGCCTTGTGCCGCTGGCGATACAGGACTGACTCTAAGTGAAGTCCATGACAGAGAAGATGGTACCTCTACCCCGTGAGACCTCCTGCTTTTAGCCCCGAGGCAGTGGATAGAGATGTTATCAATGAGCTGTGGATATGATCTGTTTGTTCCTTGAACATTGTTCTTAAGACTGAATTTCTGATTCCCATGTGGTTTGTCCATTCATAAATGTGAGAAAATAGTTCCAGTGTTGAGAAGAGTTGTGTTCTGGTGTGCCCTCATCTTGGTGTAAATAGTTGCACTGTAATATGATTTCTTTCTGATTAGCTCTTGAAACTATGCATATATAAAAAGGGGTCATTAAATATAATATGTTGGTTTAGTTTTAAGTTTTACATGAAGATAGGTGAGGCAGGAGGTATTTGTTTCCGTGTATGTTTTCCTCCAAGCTACATATCTTTTTTAGGTATCCACCTTTCCGTTATTATGTAGCAAAATATATTATTCTGTATAAGGTCCAAGTTGTTCTCAAATGCTCATAGTAAAAGTGTTCAATTATGGCATAAGATGTAATAAATTATTGACACAGTGATGCATTGTGCCTAGCTGTCCAACTCTGCACAGTTATAATGCAAATAAGAAATTGTTTTATGTTTTTGTACAATAAATACAAGTGAAAGGGACTTTTCTGTGCAGCAGGATGCCAGGGGTATGCAAAACACATCTGTGTATTTTGCTGCCACAGAGAGAAACTGTGGAAACATTGAAAGAAAGATCTGAAAGGAAGGTCTGGTTTGATCTGGTGGGGAATGACACTCTGACTTGATGTGTTTGGGGCAAAAATGAGTTATTCAGATGATTGCAAAAGAGCTTTGGTATCCTTTTATTCCACCCTCCAAGGGCTGTGTCCTTGTATATCCCCTTTATCTATTACATGGATTATAAATGGGATTGCCCCTGCATGTTTCCACCCACTAAAGTAGGTACCAAATGTTCAACTACAGATGGATGAGAAAGGTCTTATGTATGACCCATCAGAAATTACAGAAGGAGTTTTTCAATAGTACAAAATATAAATGCTAAGGTTTGATATTGCTTAGACCATCAAGTCATAAGATTTCATGGCTCTGCACAGCATCACTGGTGTGGGCAGAGGAGGGAGCTGAGTACAGTCCCCAGGGTCCTTCTGCTCGGTACCCTAGTCTGGACATTCTCAAGCTCACACCAGCAGCAGACCATCCTAAATTCCTGGTCGATGGCCATAAACAGCGACATAAAGCTCTGCCCTTCCTCCTGTACTCTCTGGGCAGCTCAGCCTTTAACCAGCTTAACGTACCTGGGTAAGCAGCCTTGCTGCCAGACACCTGGGGAACCCCTGCGCAGGTGACCTGCCCTGTGCCCTCACCCGCAGCTTGGGTGAGAGAACAGCCCTGCAAGGACATTTGGTCTGTGGGATTTGCTCAATGCTGTCATTCCTACCTGCAGAGACTGACACTGCCTGGTTTGCAGGGGCTGACACTGCCTGGTTTTCTGCCTGCAGGGGCTGCCTGCCTGCTGCAAACCTGGGCACCAGAGAGCCGCCCTTGTCTGCACGGTGAATCCCCAGCGTGCAGGGCAGCAGGCATGCAGAACGACGAGCACTTGAAGCTACTTCCTAACAAGAGTGTGAGAAATTCAGGCATTTTATGGGTCTTTAGCGTGGGTCAGGGCTGCCCACAGGGATTCTCCACCTCCCTTCCAGACTCTCAGTGTGCACTTCCCAGGCCCTGCTCTTCCTCATCCTCATGGAGCCTTAGGCTGGGCGCAGCAGTTACTGACCCCAGCACTGCTTATCATCAGCCAGTCTTTCAAAACTATAAGTCTAAACTTTACTAAAAGCTGATTCAGATACAGCTGATTTTTAGTGTTGCTACAGTAGGAGGGAAAACATTCCCCTGCCAAGTCTAAAGCCAGGAGGGCAGCTCAGGCTTTTTTTTTCCCAATTCTGTTCAAGCAGTTCTTTTTCTGCTCCTGGCTGTTCTCAGATGTGTTTGCAGCTTCCACTAGCACTGGCTCCAGCTGTCTCCTAGAGAGGTTTGCTAGATCACCATGACAAAGGGTTGTCTCCTTTCTTCCTTAGGCAAGTGCTGCTCCCACTCTCTTGAAATGCTGTTTGCACATTCACAAGGAAATCTCTGCTCTGATGTATGGCACGGCTGTGCCATGCCCGTTATTAACCACACAGGCACATTCCTCAATGGCTCAGGGTAATCAGTTTAAAATAGCAAATACTGCCTATTTAAATACACTTCAAGCAAATCTAAGTTAAGACAGGTTAACTCCTGGGATTAGGACTGCCTGCACAGGGCAGTTTGCTTCAGTACCACCTGGATTCATCAAATGCTGTAATAACTGTGGTGGATGGGAGCACTGGTGTTACACACAAGGCATGATAGTTTGGAAATCTGAGGAGGAAAATTCCTGTTTGGTTCACACTGCAGAGCTGGTGACCAGCCTGAGACTCCTGGTGAGGCTGGTCATGATAGAAAGTTTCTAAAACCTAGTAGGTATAAACCTCTCTGAGGTTCTTTCTTGGTGTCCTTGTATGACTTTTTCAATGCATGAATAAAGCAAGACAAAGGCTCAGGTAAATTGTATTTAAATTGTGTATATATCAGCAACTAAACAGAAAAATATGCCAAGGTTTTGCAATTACCCCAAAGCAAACAATATGATCTGAGGAAAAAATAAAAGAAATACTGACAAACTAAAGTCTTAAAAACACCCTTTGGTAATCATTCAAAAGCCTACATTCTGCTTGTTGGGAGTTATACCTAGAAAGGAAAATACCACCAGTAGGTCTGTAATATTAGTTTAAACAAATTAAACAAATTTACAGAGAGTCAAGTGCTGGAATCATAATGGATTATTACTGCTTCAAAAATGGCTTTGGCCGAAGCAGAAGCAGTTTAAGCCCAAGTGTCCGAGTTAGGAGGTAACATGACATTCAGTTTGCTTGGCTGGTCTCTCAAATGTGATGACATACAGAAGGCACAGCCCTGGCATTGCTTGGTTTGGTTCAGCTCAAAGTAAAGAATTTGTAATTAGGGTAGGTTCTTTTTCACTTTGAGGTCTTAAATTGAGTATTCTTGGTTTATACCATTAGTTATAAAGCAGTATAGTGATGTCCAGAGTGTCCTTTTGCATTCACATTGTGAAATTGTTTGATAAGTCTGGGAATTGTGGTTCAACACTATTCTGGAATGCTCTACTGACTTTCCCCATGGTGTAAATATGTTCTAGCCTACAGGTGCTTTATTGGTACATTGTTGGAGGCATTGGAATCCCCTGGCACAAATTTCTGTCTTCTCACAAATTGTTGCCAGTCTTGTCAAGTCTTTACATGGCAATCTGCAGTTTCAGTTACCTGGCATGTGAACAGAAACAGGCATTGAAAGGCATGTTTCAAGAAAAAGGCATTTCCAAGGTACATGAATGGCACAGGTGAGCACAAAAGAAAGACCCAGGCAGAGTTCACTCAATCTTCATTCCCCTCCAAACCCAGGGATTTAGGAATAAGGCACACCCTGGAGCACAGAAACTGGAGAGAAACAGGGAACCTTGACATTGGCCAAGGAAATGGTGGAGTCACCATCCCTGGAAGTGTTCAGCAAACAAGCAGATGTGACATTTGGTGTGTGGTTTAGTGGAAGTCTTTTCCATCCTGAGTGATTCTGTGATTCTGTGACTGTAGGAGTTTGGCACTACTTTCTTTAGCCAGGTCATTATATCATGTGCAAAGATAGACACCTTAAATTATTGTTACGGCTTTCTTCCCTCGGGTGAGTTGGTGTGAGCAACTGGATGGCAGAAACCTGAGCTGTAAAGCAATACAGGTTAAAAGTTTAGCTTTCCACCTTTATGATGGCAGGTTTCATTCTCTCACTGAGAATGCCTCATTTGTATTTACTTTTTAGGGTCATTATCTGTCCCACGAGAGTCTTTGTGAAGGTCCAAATTTCAAATAAACAGTACACTCTAAGACAGGTATGTGTGGATAATTTTTGTTGTATTTGGCTAAAATATGGGTACTAAGCTCAATAGGTAAACATTAAAGTATGCCATTGAAAACAATGCATTCCCATTAGTGTTTGAATATGTGCCTAAACTCCATGTACACTTTTACATGGTTATGTCATTTCCTGTGTAAAATGGGCTTGTTTATACAGCAGCCATATGAAAGATGCAGGGACCCGCTATGTGGGCTATTTGAAGCTTTCTTTAAGAAACATAAAAACCCCTTGACCCTTGTATAATAAAAGGTGTTAAAAGATACTGCTTTTATAACATCTTAGCCAAGACTAATAAGAATGTACAAAGCAAACAAGTTTGTTTTTTTTTTTACTCCATAGTCCTGGTCAATCGTGTTATTTTATGGATTTACTATTGCTGTTGGGTAGTAAAATGATATTTAAAAATAAAATTGCAGGAGATTTCATTGCTTCTCAACAAATTCAATAAACAATAATCTTAACATTTTTTGGAAAACAGTAAATACAGAGCAGTAAATGCACTTTGCTGAGGGCTCAGAATAGCCCATTTATTCTGTCATTCAAAGTTCACTGATGCCCCCGGTTTTTTCATTGTTTTTTTCAGAACTAGTTTCAACTTTCTTCAGTGATTTGGCCAGCTGAAGTAATGCAAATGGATTCAGTTTCCCCTGATGTCATTTTGAAGGGCACAGCTGTCAAGAAAAAATGACTTAGTCAACAATAACAGTGATTAATTGGCTGACCCTCTGCTAGGGGACAGAAAATGTTCTTTTCACTCTTTATTCTCTTAGAATCCCTTTGATATAATATCTTAAGCTGTACTTTGCCATCCAGGAATCCAGGCTAAACAGCCTCTGCCCATCATACTGCCAGAGAAATGCCATTAAACTAATTAAATTGAATTAAAATTAAGGTATTGCTTTTGCACATCCAGTTTCCATCTGCCTCTTTTTACACAATGCCATTGATTGTTACATAAAGTCAGAAATAAGGCTTTAACTGATAAAACCAGGGACATTTCAGTTTGCTCATGCAAATGCCTTCAAAACATTAATCCTTCTCCAGAAATTTTAGAAGAGAAACACAACTTGGGTCCTTCCCATGCTGAGAGAAGGGGATGGATCTCTTCCCCACAGCTCTTTTTTCTGCCAATGAGAAACAAGACTCATAAACTTCAGATGGCAAAGAAGTCATTAACTCATACGGTTGGTGCTCAGGTTACAGGAACCCAGCTAGGGAGGATTAAAGGGCTAAAGGCAGTTCAGGGAGAAGCAGGAGGAGGTGCTCTAAGGGAATGTGGCTTGGGAGAGAGCACCTGGGGACAAGTGGCTTTCAGGGGGACACAGGCAGCCTCCACAGCAGGGGCTGAGACTGGGTGAAAGACTGAATAATAAGGTGGAGCAAATGCAGGAGCAACTGTAGAGTGGATGTACTTCCAAGTGTACACAAGCTGGGTGGGTGGCAGTGCTGCTGGGGGAACAGACACATCCCAGGTGACAAACACCAGGACAGGAGGACACAGATTCAAAGTGCACCAGGAGAGGTTCAGGTTGGCCATCAGGAAGAATTTCTTCACAGAAAGAGTTGTCAAGCAATGGCAGGGGCTGCCCAGGGACATGGTGGAATCACCATCCCTGGAGGTGTTGAAGAAGTAACTGGATGTGACACTCAGTGCTCTGGTTTAGTAGACAAGGAAGTGCTCAGTCAAAGGTTGGACTCAATGATCTGAGGTCTTTTCCAACCTAAATGATTCTCTCTATGTGCCTACCAGGAAAAAAACCCACAACCCTTATTCTGAGGGCTTGGTGCAAGTAATTCTTTCTTAGCACTTGCCTGTCCTTCCCATGTTAGTGTCTTCTAGGGCTTTCCTGGGAGCTCTAACCCAGAAGCTGCTGAAGGCTTAGAGCAAGAGCAGGCTGCTGGATTGTGGAATCACACAATCATTAAGATTGGGAAAGACCTCCAAGATCATGAAGTCCAACCTTTAACCCAACGTTGCCAGGTTTACCACTAACCCGTGTCCCCAGGTGCCACATCCACACATTTTTGAACACCTCTAGGGATGGTGAGTCCACCACTGCCATGGGCAGCCTGTTCAATGACTGACCAACCTTTCCATGAAAAAACTGACCTCAATATCCAACCTAAACCTCCCTTGGCATAACTTGAGGATGTTTTCCATAACTTGAGGATGTTTTCTCTTGTCCTGTCACTTGGTACCTGGATGAAAAGACCAACTCTCACCTGGCTACAACTTCCCTCATGAGTATCCTTTTCTCCAGGCTGAGCCCACCCAGCTCTCTCAGCTTCTCATCACACCTGTGCTCCAGACCCTTTCCCAGCTTCACTGCCCTTGTGTGGACATGCTCTAGCCCCTCAGTATCTTTCTTGTCATGAGGAGCCCAGAACCAGCTCCAGGATTCAAGGTGCAGCCTTACCAGTGCCCAGCACTGGTGGATGATCCCTGCCCTGGTCCTGTTGGCCACGCCTTTGCTGGTACAACACTTCAGAAGCTCAGCAGAGGCAAAAATCTTCTGACAGTGGCATTGAACAGACAGAAACAGCAGTAACTTTCCCACAACACTGAGTGTGGATACGTGTGCTGTTGTGGGAGTCCAAACCAACACAGGTTAGAAACCTGAGTCTGGATGAGGAAGGACTTCCATTTACGACACTTTCAGGTGGATCACAGGTATCATTGCTGGGCCCCAGGCACAAGCAGTCTGCTCCTAGCCATGTGCAGCCTGGGGTTAGAGTTAGCTCTGGGCTTTACAAAGCACATAACTTTGGCATTTTTGTGCTTTTCTCAGCAGCCCTTGGCTCCAGCAGCTGATTCAGAGCACTAAAGTAAGCAGCTTCCCCAACAGCAAGAGGGAACAGTCAGGCACCAGGAGAGTGAGCTGAAGCATCTGTGCCCAGCAGGAGCTGGTGAGTGACACTAGGCACAGTGTCCCAAATGAGCCTCCTGGCTGGGGACATTTGGGTCCCTCTGTCCTGTTGGGATTCAGCTGCAGGCATGAGAGGATTGTACAGTCCAGGTGAAAAAGGGAGTGGAGAGGCTGCTATTAACCACAAGCATCCCTGGGTTTGTTGGGAGGATTTTAATTGCCAAGGTGATGAGAGCTTGGGCTCAGTTCCTTTTCCCTGCTGCACTTCTGCCTGGCTGGAGGCACCCACCCATTCCTGCCTGTGCCCCACAAGCATGGAGCTGGACAAATTGCAAACCAGGGCTGAGACAGACATATACCCCTGGACAAGCCCTGGGGAATAGCTGATCTGACCTCAAGAAAGGACTTAAAGTCCATGTTTCCACATTTAACTGATTCTTTCACTTCCTGTGTTCTTAGGTAAACAGCTGGTTACAGACAGCCTGGTGGTTCAGGAGCATTGTGAGAATGGCTGCTGGATTAGTCAAGAGATAGGGAAGAAACACTGGGTGTGAGGAAGGAGAGAGCAGAGAAAGAAGGGACTTGAGCAACTGGAAGGAGCATAATAATATTTGATCAGTAAGCTCCAGAAAATAAAAGATGGAATCTTTCAGTGGCACAGAAACTTTAAACACAAATTGATTCTCTGGAATTCTAGAAAAATTACCTGCTCTTTATCTCAAAACACAGTGGGGCTATCTGTCTATCAAAACACTGTATTTTTGGTAAGAGAAAACTCCGTAAGAAATAATTCACTTATTGCAACAGTAATGAAATATTCCCCATGCCAGTAAGATAAGAAAGTGATGAGGAGCATGTGCTGGCATCGTCAGTTTTAAAACACTTAACCTGCACCAGTAAGCCTACTGATTTTTAATAAATCTTGGGATTTGGGGGAAATTCCAGAGGTTTGAGAGTCTCAAGAGGAAAGGAATATGTTCAGTACTTTAAAGGGTGACTGATCTGAATTGTCAATCCTAAGCAAATTATGGGGCTGTTGATACTGACTGAATCTAATAATGTGGTTGAAGGATGGCAATTTAATTTGCAGTGATAAGGGCAAGAAGAACAATGAGGATCATTTGGCCTGATGAGCTCTGCATAACCCAGGTAAAAAAATTTACTTCTGAGTCCCTGAAGTGTCAGTTCAGTTTTTACAGCAATCAGGGAAGCAAATACAACTTTAGGAATGACTGAGAGGGAAATAGAGAATAAATGAGAAGAAAATATGCAGCCACTGCACACAACTCTGAAACACTTTGGGATACAAAAGAGCTGGAGAAGGGCAGTAAAGACAGGAAGTATGGAACAGCTTCTATGAGAGAAGTAATGAGACTGGAGCCCTTCATCGAAAGGTGACTGGGGCAAGAAGGAAAAGTAGTGACTGAGGCTAAGAATGTGAACTGCGAGCAAGTTTTCTCCCAAACAAGAACCACAGTACACCAAATGGTAGTGGCTCAGGACAGGCTTGAAGCAAGCAGAAAGACACTGATTCCCTCAGGGTATACAGCCCAGCTGCAGAACTCCTGAGCACACCCTGGATGGGATGCTAAAATCTATATATGATTAAAAAAAAATAAAAATCCATGAAAAGCTGCTCACCATGAGTCCATGGGACTTTCTGAGCCCCTGGCAGCTGGAAGTTCAAAAGTTCTGCCAAGAAAACTTTGCTGCATATTTGTCCTGTCTTTATTTTCTTTGTAGGGATGTGTTTCTTATAGAAGATGTCCATAGGATCCATGGTCTAACTTGGCAAAACTGTTCTTTCATATGAAGCCCAAAACTGAGAGTAAACTGGTACAATGGGACATCGTGGCTCAAACCAGTAGGACTTGCCATGGGTTGGCCACTGTCCTGTTAGAGGAGCATGGCTGTCTGATGTGGTGTCTCTTTTCCCATCTATTTTTTTAAAGCCTATTTTTAATGTTCCACGGAATTAAATGACACTATATAATAGCTGGGTATTACATATTTGGAAAGAGAGATCCAGGATTGATTTAAAGACCGAAAGTTTTAAAAAGCTCACCACATTCGGCTCTAAGCTAATTCTGGGAATATTAGCAGTTCATTTTTTAATAAGCAGCTATTTCTACTTACTGTCCAGTTTCCACTTTGAATTACTGAATTGGCTTCTTTGTCTGCTGCATGAAAAAATCTACTCCCATGGGCATTGTTCTACCTGTGCAGACTGTTATGACTGTTTTTTCTTATTTTCTGCGGAAGAGGTTGATCGACTTTGTTCTTTTGCTGTGCACCTTTGTTACTAGATGTTTTTCTTCTTGGGTTTTTTTCCTTTAGGTTCTCACTTCTCTAAATACTTGTAGTATGTAAACACCAAAACTCATTTAATGTTTCAGTAACAGTCTCATCAACACTACAGAGGCACTACTAACTTTCTACTTTTAGTGGATTTTGACCTTTACAGTTTGGGGATCAGCTTTCCCTCTCAGCTCCAGCATCACATTAGGAGTTCAGAATCAGCTTTCTATTATGACCAACCCTGCTTTTCCATAATCACTGCTTTCTAGTGAAAAGCTTTCCATTTTATAAGTTCTTGCCTCAGAGTTGAAAATCCGTGTTTACAGCTGAGTTAAAAACCAGTTCAGTACCACTAAAAAGTCTCTGCTTGATATGATTTATGTACTTCCTGTTATTCATTATGAAGTAAAAGTTACTTTGCTTTTTAGGGTGAGGTGTTAGGACAAGTGAAGGTGGGATTCATGAGCCCTGTAGTGCCAGGCTACAGAGCAGAGCTCAAGGTCCCAGGCTGGAGCGGTCGCCACCACGCCGTGCCTCCAGGAGGAGCGAACAAGAAGTCACAGAAGAAAGATGCTGGCAGCAATCTGTGCTTCTGTGATGGTGCTGGGCTTCAAGAGCTGGGCAGGGGACTGACAAACCCTCTGCTGCTCACACATATTCACACATGTTCCCTTGGTCCCAGGAAATTCTCCAGACATCCCAAGGATGTGAAAATCAAGATGTGCTCTCTTTGGCATAAAGTTTGCTTGAAAGCTCCTCTAGACCAGATACCTGATTCCTACACATTTTGTTCTGCTGTCAGCCCTGGAGGGCTCTCAGATTGCTGGAGGAGGTTTGCACCTCCTGCTGTGAATCCATAGGGAACCTCTGTAACATGCTCCTAGCCTGCTTGCAACCTGCTTGTAACCTTCTTGTAGCTGCTTATTCCTGACAGAGGGCACGTGCCATGCCAGAGCTCTCACCAATGCTGTGCTCTCCAGCACAGTGCCAGCTGCCTTGAGGACACTAGGTGGTTGGACACAGCCCCTCTAATGAGGCTGGACCTTTTCCTTGTTTTTCTGGGATACAGGCAGTACACTGGCACTGCAGGAGCCATCCTGTAACTCACTCCCTGAAGATTCTTCAGAGCAGCGGGAGCCTCTCCCTGCCATATTCACAGCATGGGGCTCTTGTTGGGAGCCATGTGAAGGGAGGGAAGAAGGAAGGACTGCTGGAAGGTGGTGGGGTGAGGGATGGTGGGGACATTTCTGTTAGAATTGCTCAGTCTTTGCTAGGAAGGATTGACAGCGTGCCTCTGGTAGATTATCCGGGATAGCCAGACCTTGCCCCATATTATATGGTTTTCATCACAAACATAAAAGTACTTGGTATAAAACAGAAGGTCAGGAAGGTTTAAGACATGGTATATGAGAAAACATTTTCCAGATTTCAGCTTCCTCCAAGCTAATATGCAAGTGTAATTAAAACAGAACCTGGAAATATAGAGTACAGTGCCCTATTGAAAGTGTGTTGTATGAGCTGAACTCCCTTCATTGATAGTTTTCCAAAACACACAGCTGCAATAATCTTTATCCAGGAGAAGGGAATAAATTAAGTCTGAACACCTCTGCAAATAGTACAGTACAGTGTATAGCCCTGCACCCCATATAACCTCGGAGAGGTAATGGAAAGCTGAAGGACGCGCAAGTGGAAAACCTCTCTGACCAGCAAACACTTTCTTCTTCGGAAAGCTGACAGATGGGAAGAAAAGCTCATGAAATAGAGGCAGCTTAAGTACTGGGATGTCTCGTTTCTGCTCAAGTCGTTGAGACGCTGCAGTGGCAGGGTGCCAAAGCACACTCCAGATTTGACAGGTGGGGAGGGGAACGTCCTGGGCTTGCCCAGCAAACAGGGAGTATTGATGGCTGGCTAATGTGAACAAATAGGAGTTTATCGTATTTAACAGTAGCAGCAGCCACTAGGATATAAAAGCCTGGAAAAAGTAACCAGGTTCTATTTCTACTCTCCCTGAACAGTTCACCCATGGAGTTCAGGTTGTGCTTGCCAGGCTTCACCAAACTCAGCGAGGTGCAGCACTGAGCAGCTTGTTCTGCTTCACGTCTGCTTTTCCTCCTGCAGCACTGGTGCAGAAGAGGGGTAACTCCCTTCTGGAGACCGGAGCAAGATCTGCTTTGCACCTCTAGCCAAGGAATTCCAGATGAGGGAACTGATCTCCATACTTGCCAAACCTTTCACGGTCCATAGTGAATTGTAATGATTGTATTTTTATTGAAAAATATATCTTAATTTCATATTTTTAAACAGCATTTTTTCCTGGGAATGGCCATAGAAAAATATATGCACACTGACATCCCAGGCTGAGTCTTATGGGGAGGACTAAGCACCTTTATGTTGCTAAAATATAATTTTCTTCCATTTTTCAGCTTGTAACCTATTCCTAAGGGTGGACTTGGCCTCAAAGTTTTCAGATTTACTCCATATGAAAAGGAGAAAAATTTTGCAAGAGTGAAGTATGACAAATTTGTTTATGAACTCCCAGTTCAAGCTTAGAAATGCCCTTTTCCTTCAGCGACAGCCGGAGGCAGGAGTCGAATGAACCCAGGTTTCCCCGTGCGGTCAGATGGCCCCTCACCACTCTGCTGGAACTCACAGTTCTGCTAGGAACAGTGCAGACACATCCAGGAAAGCACTGGAAGAAGTCAATCCACATACATAGCTGTGCTCCAAGGTATATGTTATCACTGATCTGCACTTCCAGTCCTAAAGGAGTGCATGAGACAGGATGTAATGCCAGATCCACACTGGCTCCAGTGGTACATACAAAGCCCTTTCAGAACCTGGAGCACCAGGAAAGACGCTCATGTAGCTGTGGGGCCAGCTGGCACTTCTGCACTACTGGCACAGAACCAGAATTAATAAGATCTGCTGGACTTTAACTGAGTTTTTTCTATTGGGTTTCCCTTTATCATGATCTCCAGAGTGTCCTGGAATATGGACTATTTTTCCTCTAGTTTGCTAGAATGTCCCAGCCCTCCTTGTCCCAGGTAACATGGACAGAACCTCTTTCCTCACATGACCATGAGATTCCTTTGATTTTACTTCTGCAGAAGCAGGAGCAGGTGGTTAAGATGGAAAATGAATACAATTTTAGATCTTTACTTAGACAGGAATTCGAGAATGAGCAGAGGAAAGATCGAAGTTGAAAGATTTGTACTTTCGCCCTGGTCTAAAGCTCTGTTTGTTTTTCAGGAGGAGGGAGCTCCCCCGAGAAAATGTTGGGCTAACAATTGCCTTATCAAGTTGATTTTGATTCTTCATTTGTCCAAGAACAGAAAAATACAAATGCTATTATGGGACTTTATTTCAAGATGGTCAGTTAACCTGCATATTTAACATTTAAAAATATAAAAGCATAGGCCTGCATAAAAATGATCAGCTTGTTTTTCTGTGTGAAAACAGGAAGAGCATGTGCTATGATAACATTCAAAAAAAATTATGTGCTGATGGGGAATGAGGAGGACAGGAAGATCAAATATTTAAATGTCTTTGTTTAAAAGTTATTTATCATTCCTTGTTAATTAGGACAAAAAGGAAAGAGAGTTGTAGAAATGACCACCAAACCAGCCTGGAAGAGGTTAAAGAGAAGACAGGATTGAGGTCAAATCAGGAGGTCCATTAAATATGGGTCTCAATAAATGAATAATTATTATTATTATTATAAATAATAAGAAATTTATTTTATAATTCATTATATACATTAAAAATCATTATATCCTTTCTAATCCTTCTTTCCTGTTCAGCCACATGAACACCCGAGGCCAGTGTTGATGTTCCCCAACATGTTTCAGAAAAGACATAACAGCAAGTTTCTCAGCCTCTTTAGTGGCCTCAGGTGACAATCTCCCAGGAAGAGAAGAATCTTCCACATGGAAGATTCATTATCTCAGATGTAAGACCCACAAGCTGTGGAGCTGCCCACTGAGTAGAGCTGAGTGGAGGAGCTTGAGGACAGCAAAAATCTATGTAAAGGGGAATAAATTGCCAGTGCTCTGACTGAGGGAATCATTCAGAACTGAAACTAAAATTGAAACTGAGGTCCACAGCCAACACTTCTAGCTTCATATCCCATCAGAGGCTGTGCTGTTCTGTTCCTTCTGGGAGCTGTGTTCAGACAGACACACAGACAGGGAAAGGGCTTGGTGCTACATGGAGCAGTGACAGGCAGAGGAATCTTAGGTGGGACAATAATTTTCTCCAGGTGAGGCGTGTGAGAATCTTTTTGTGCATCATTAGGTAGGACTAACACAAACCCAGGTAAGTGTCAACATTTATCAGACACAGCTTTGAGTTGGAAAGTCTCCACTGTGGTGGACAGACCATGTCATATCACTGAGAGACACTTCTTGTGGCAAGAGCCTTTTCTCTGCATGATTACACACTTTAGGGCCTCTTAAGCCATTTTTAATGGCTGTAATTCATTAATGGCGAAAGTCTACTCACTCGTCTCCATCGCCTTCCCCAAAAAATTTGCTGTTACCAATGGTATTTAATATTGGTTTGAGTGTAATGCACAATAAGGAGCTAAGCAAATAGAAAGCAACAAAACCAGCTTTAACCTTCCTGCCTGGATGAAGTGTAGCATTTCCCCACCAGAGATCCCACAGTTCCCTGCATTGTTCAACATCCTGCCTCATCAGAACAACTTCTTCACTAAACACCTTGTCAGACACAGTTAAACCTTTTTCAGTAGATAGCTGTGGGGAGTCAGAACATCTCGGGAAAGACCAGCTGCAAGCACCGGGACCTGGGATGCCTGTGGATAGGAAGTCCAGACAGGTGATTCCATTGGCCCCCTGAGGCCTGATATTTGAGAACATATGAAAGATTTCTAAGGACTACTGTGAAGTTTCAGGGTCATTAAAGCAGCTGCTACTGCCCTCTTGAGAAGCTGACATCCCAGTTAACGCGCTGGGAAAGAGAGGAGGAGAATATTATAGTTCCCTAAGCCCTCTAAGCCAGTGCTGCTGCCGGCAGCGCAGACTCGCTCCCTCCCCAGCTGCTGCTGCTCACATCTGCACCAGCACTGGCATTTGTGAGGTGATGCAGATGTGATCCAGATTCAGTCTAACCTGGCAAAACAAGCCAGCTTGCTTCACCCCCTTGGGTCACTGTTCAGGCTCACTCTGTGGCCTCGTGAAAGCTGGTGCCAGCAGCAGCCAGGAGCAGGGAACACACGACAGTGACAGGTGCGATGGCTCTTGGCAGGGAATATGCAGCAGGGACAGGCAGGACGGCTCCTGGCAGCAAGCTGCTGGCTCTGGGGGACTATGGGTGAGGGACTCTGCCTGGTTCTCCTGGTACTATCCCAGTGCTGACATGTGTGCAGGCTCACACTGATGCTTAGGGCAGCCAGGATGGCCTGACCAACCTCAGCTATGGGAGCTCTGGCTGCTTTCATGCTGCTCTCCCTGCTGCCCCAGGGCAGAGCCACCATCCCCCAGGACATAGCTGACAGAAGCAGGCAGGCATGGATCTGCCACCTCTGTCCCTTCCAAACCAAACCCCAGCACAGACCTGGAGCTTCCCATGCTGCTGCAAAACTGTGGAACATGTCAAGATTATCTTAAGTCAGGATGTTCTTTGCTGTAAGGCCTTTGTATCCTTTGAAGCCTACTGATCAAGAAAGGAGACCTGTCAGTGGAACAGGGAGCAGGAACATCCCCTACCCATGGACATCCTTAAACTAACAAGCTTTAAGGATGGAGTAAATCAAGTTGCTGATGCCTGTGTCTACATTGCTAACCTCACAAAATACTCAAGGTCCATGTATTCCATAGATGAACCATGCTCATTGTGATACCTATATCATACCTGGTCAAAAAGATTCATGGGCTACATAACTATGGAAACTACTAACTGATCCTAATAGAGGGGCTGTACTTGGGAAGTTAATAACTCTGAATTTCTGTGTCTAAAAAATGCTGTGCAAAGTCTGCTAGGGCATGCTGGATTTGTTGAATATCATCGAGCACGCAGGCTTGCACAACTCTGAAATAAATAATCTTGCTGACTTTATTTCCATTGGGCAGATGATCATATGAAGCACCAAGAGCAGGACTAGGTCCTTCCTTTCTCAAGGAAAGGTGGTATCATTTATATGCAGATCCCAGTTTGGCATCAGAAGCTCAGCTCTGAGGTTGAATATGTCCAGGAATTGCTACAGTACAACAGGTTCCAAGAAAGTTCTTGCTGGCCTTTACCTCCTGTTGGGCAGCCCATCATCTGCACCTGAACACTGGGGTACCTGCTTTCCTTCCCATGGAAAAGCACAGTCATTTTCCTTCAGGGGCCCATCACCAAAATTTGCAATACCACCTCCAATACTGAATATATCCGAGGATTGCTCACACACAAAAGGTACCAGGACAGAAAACTCTTGCTGGCCTTCACCACCACTAGGTAGATGATCACCTGCAGCACCAACAGGAGGAACAGGTTGTTTCCCTTCCTAAGGAAAAGTGCTTTGATTCACTTTCTGGACCCGACCTCTGCAATTTGGTTGCAAAATTTGCTCCAAAACTGAATAGGTCCAGGGATTGCTCCTGCACAAGGTGTGAGAGGTCAGAAAACCGTTACCAGGCTTTACTGTTGAGAAATAAATCTGGTCCAGGTAACTCGGCCTGCAAACTGCAGATTGAAATGCAGACTGATCTCTGGGTGGGAGCCGTGAGCTGCCAGCCTCTGGTTAACCAAGGGCACAAAGACAGGTCCGGGTGACACTGAGAAACATAGCAGGAGACAGGGAAGTAGATGAACACGGAGAGGGGGACAGGAGCCAAAGTCTCACAAGGAAGAGCTGAGACTTTGCTGTGCTTGGAGTGTGAAGGTGGAACAGCCCAGGAGTTCAAGGTCTCTCCCTTGGAGGCACCGGCTCGAGCTGTTTCTCTGTTCCTGCGCTGTGAATAAATTGTTTTGTGCAAAGAGACAAATGAGACTCTGCTGTGGGAAACCTGCTCTGACTGTGTGAGAGTGGGGAAAGCAGAGGCACCCTCCGGCTCAGTTGAGCCCCCAGTGTGGGGGAGCTTTGGTTCCAGCAGTGGAAGTCTGTCCTTTGGCAGTGTGACTGCCAGGGCGTTACAGAATGGTCAGAATAGGAAGCTTCCGTAACACACACCTGCCACGGGCAGCCTATAGCCTGCGCTTTAAATACCGGGGAAAGGTGCTCTCCTTCCCATGGAGACACAATGATATAATTACTCTCTCGAGCGTGCGATTATCGGCTTGTTGGACGCCGGGGAAGGCTCCTGATGCTGTGGGNGTGGCGGCCTCCCCCCGCAGCCCGGGGGGTGTCAGCGGGGGCCGCTCCCTTCCCGCGCTGTGGCCTCGCACCCCATGTCTGGCGAAGCAGCCGGACGGGCTTTCCCCCCTCGGTTTGTGTTTGCGCGCAAGGGTTTGTGAGGGGTTGGAGCGTGTTTAGGGATGGGAACGGAGTTGGGGAAGGGCCTGGAGCACCAGGAGTGGCTGAAGGAGCTGGGAGTCTCAGCTTGGAGAAAAGGAGGCTCAGGGAGCACCTTCTGGTTCTGCACAACTCCCCGACAAGGAGGGGTTCGGGCTCTGCTCCCAGGGAACAAGGCACAGGATGAGAGGAAACAGCTTTAAACTGTGCCAGAGGGGGTTCAGCTTGGACATCAGGAGGAATTTCTTCACTGAAAGGCTGGTCAGCATTGGAAGGGGCTGCCCAGGCAGGTGGTGGAGTCACCATCCCGGGAGGTATCGAAAGGACTCGGTGTTGTGCTCTAGTTGACATGGTGGTGTTGGGGCCATAGGTTAACTCAATTATCTCAGAGGTCTTTTCCAACCTAATTGATCCTGTGATTCTCTTGTGCGAGGGTTTGGGCTCCTGGTGGGGGCTGGAGACATGTGCTTGCCAGTGGGACGCCTCTGCTGGGCTCAGCGTGTGTCCTAGGAGCTGGGCATTGTCCTTCTGGGACCTTCAGCTCTCACTCTGGAACTGTTTGATAGCAAGGATAGGGTAAAGATTCCAATTCCTGTGTTACTGGTCAGGCACTGGCACCAGCACAGGGCAGTGGTGGAGTTACCATCCCTGGAAGTGTTCAGACTCCATGTGGATGTGGCACTTGGTGACATGGCTTAGTAGTGAACCAGGCAGTGATGTGTTAATGGTTGGACTTGATCATCTTAGAGGGCTTTTCCAGCCCTGCTGGTTCTGTGATTCAGATTGGAAGTGTTTGGGTTCCTGTGAAAGTGTGGGTTTCCAATGAGTCCACTCCTTTCTTCTTTCCCATTTGTGTGCATTTTTTTTCTATTAGCCTTTGAAGCATCTGCAGCAGAGTTCTTCTTTTTAGCATTTTGTCTAGAAAACAGAATTCTGTACTTATATCACAATTATTTTATATCACCACACAGGGTGGCCAGCGCTGCTAAGTGGGAACAGATTTCCCAGGAACAGGAAAGGCCTTTGGTATAGGGACAACATCCACTTAGGAAATTTGTCCCCAGGTACTCGGAGGGGATGGCTCAGGGTGTGGTTTCCCCAGGCATGGTGAGCCCTGCCCAATCTCAAGATGAAAACAGCCAAGCACAAACCTGCCCAGGAGCAGCTGAAATGCAGTGACCTTGAGTTCCTGCTTTCCCCTCCCATCCCTGCCCTTGCTCTGTGCTTTGTCCTTGCTCTGTTGTCTGCCTTTTTCTTGGCCCCCGTGATCCAAATGCTGGAGCAGCAGAGCAGTGACAACAGGTTCTTCAGTTTGAAAGCATTAAAGAGGCAACGCTCAGCAGACAGGGAGCAGGGAGAGCAGTAGGAAAGCAGTGAGGCAGGAGAAGGGCTCAGCTGTCTGTTCAGCTGCACCCACAGGGCAGGGTTTGCAATGAAAACTGCTACTGAAGGGGGAGGATTTGCCTCCTGGGCTTGCCTGTCCCTCGGCAGCTCCTCAGCCTGCTGCTGCTGGCATTCCTGTGGCAAAGTAAGCTGATTCAATTTTTCAGTCTGACCAGAAAGGTTTCTCTTTAGAGAGGAGATGGTGTAGTTATCTGCCATTTTTGTGATCTGAAGCCTGCTCAGCTTCTGCTCAAGAACTGCTCATCCCTGGCATTTCTCAGCATTCAGTTTCTGCATTAGAATTTAGTGGTTGCCTAATTGTGTGAAAATGAGTCTTAAAACTTTCTGTATTTCTTCCTTCTGCTGGAAATAAGGAAAATTTGAGTTTTGTCTGACTTTGAACTCCTGGTGTATGATACAGCCCTGACATTTCAGCTCTGCTCCTTAATACTGGCATTATGATAAATCTGGCTTTTGTCCAGGATACCTTGATGAATAGCTTGTCTGCTACCTAAGACTTTCCAAAAGGTTGCCAAGAGATTTAGAAGACTAGTGATGTTCTTTCATCTCCATCTTGACAAGGCAGCTGTCTGCAGACTATTCCTGAGTAATCCTGTTCAGTTTAGACTTGGTACATTTTCTTTCAGCCAAGGGGAGAAGCAAAAGTAGCACTTGTAATGTGAAAGGAAGGCTGTGTTCTGCAGAGTAACGCTGGCTTAGAGAAAATACCCTGGGTCCTCCTATTCCCTGCTATCCCCTGGTGTCTGTTTTCTTCATTACTGGATTGTTTATCACCTCACAGCTTTTAAGTGTGCTTATACTTACTTTTTGTTTTCATATGTCTCTGTCCATTTTCGATGCATTTGTGTTTTTCAACAGTGCTAAACCTCAGTATGTTCAAGCTCTAAACCATATCCCAACCTGGGCATGTTAATGAGAAAAAGTCTCAAAAAAGTTCTATCACATCCTTGGAATCTTGTAGTAACTGTTCACCAAAAAAAAAAAAAAAAAAAAATTACTTCTTTCTCATGGAAATGTTTGTTAAACTGTGTCAAGAACACTAGATTATCTCAAAAAGTACTTTGTGCCATTTAGCTGAAATATGGGTTTTTTTGATAGAAACATATTTTCAGAATTTCACTTGCTGACAGTGATGTTACGTGCAAAGATCAGAAGCCTGAGTAGTCTTGCTACAGTAGAAGTGGGAAGGTATAGTAGCAGTGAACACTAACCACATTTGTCATGGGACAACATCTCTCCCTTTGCAGTTTTTAAACCCTGAATCAGTTCCCTTAACCAATTCAAAGTGCTCTGGGAGGAGTTGAGGGACAGCTGTGAGGTGATGGCCACACCTGAGGGACAGTGGTGACTCTGCAGGTCACAGGAGGGGAACAGGAGCTCAGCTTGGTTTGTGTTGGTTCCTCTTATCTCTGGGCAGATCTGCTGCTCTCATGGTTGTCCTCTCACTGGGCACCACCAGGGACAGTCTGACTGCCCATCCCACCAGATATTAATACAAATTGATAAGATTTCCCTGAATCCTTCTTTTCTGTAAACTAATCCTCTCCTCATATGTTGGATGCTTCAGTCTCTTCATCATCATCAACCAAAAATGAAGCTATTTTTTTTAGAAAATTACATCTCCATTCTAATAAGATATACATTATTTCCAGTATTGATGTAGCGCATGTATGAAGGAGGCAAATATGTATTAACTTGAATATTGCAGAAAGTGAAAGGTGCAAAGAAAGTGCAGGCAAAAAAAGCCCCACCTCTTCTTTGTATTGCTGACATGTTCATGACAGAAAATAATTATCTTCACTGAAATTTATTGGGACAATATGTGCTTTTGAATATGAAAATTCTTAGCTGTGCCTGAGTAAAGTAAGAGAAAGATGCATAAAAGCTGAGTTGGATGGGGGCTTTTTAGAGCTTACTCAGTCGATTGAAGAATGCTTCTTAAGCATTTGAATTTATTGTATAGACAGAGAAGTTGTGGTATGGTTTTATGATGTAGACAGCCCACCATTTCCTTCCATTCATCTGTTTCTGCCATCAGACTTGGATTGGATACTTGTACTGGAAGGCAAAATATTTTCATAATCAAAATTTATACTCTTGTCAAGCACAAGTTGGGAGTTGAATCTGAGGATTATTAGAATCATGGAATATCCTGAGCTGGAAGGGACCCACAAGGATTATTGAGTCCAGTGCCCAGCCCTGCACAGACATCCCAACAATCCCACCCTGTGCCTGAGAGTGCTGTCCAAAGGCTCCTGGAGCTCTGGCAGCCTCGGGGCCGTGCCCATTCCCTGGGGAGCCTGGGCAGTGCCAGCACCCAATGGGGGAAGGACCTTTCCCTGAGATCCAGCCTAAATGCCCCTGATACAGCTCCATGTTGTTCTTGTGGTATGAGTGAATAAAAGCTGTGGTGGCAGAGGGGCAGTTAAACTGTTTGTGCATGTTTGTGTCCTTTCCCTGGTTGCAGAGCTGCCAGACTGCAGTGCCCCGGTGCATAGCAGGGTGCAGTGGGTTGCTGCCGACCGCTGCGGTCCCAGGATGCTGCCGGCGCATGCTCTGCAGTATCTTCCAGGTAAGACATCAGAGCACGTTCAAGTGTGTGAAAAATGGCATGATCTTAAATTACAAAAAAAAAAGGTCATGTTTTTTCAATATAGAGGCTTCCAAAAGTGATGTCTTCACTGTGTATTGTGGAAATACCAAGGCAACTCTAGAGCCCTCTGCTGCTGCCAGAGCGAGCTCCCACTCTTGTTACGTGTCCAGGTGTGTCTTTTAATAGATCCAAATGATCTGTTGTGCAAAGATTAAATCCAGAATTCCAAATGGAGGTGTTACTTTTCCAAACAAGCTATTACAAGCCAGTCACATTTGCATGCTGTTTCCAGCATTTTATTTTAGAGAACACTTCTATTTTATAGAACATCTCCACTGTACAGTGGCCTTGGACTTCCTAGTACTGATGGTGTTTACCTTGCCCAGAACATTTAGTGTTGTTCCAGTGGAAATTTTGCAGCTTGGCTCACAGCTGTGGGACAGCAAACATAGTGCCAGTGTGTCTGTCCAGAGTAAATCAACTAAAGCATCATGTAGCAGCAGTTAATGATAAAGGGGTGAAAAATGTGTACAAAATGGGAATAGATGTCAACCCTACTATTAAAGTACCAGTTCACACCAGTAGCATGTGATATAGAGACTAGAGGTGGAAGTGAGCAGTAGTGAAGTTATTCATGAGGTCGGGCTTACTCTACATTCAGTACACACCTGGGAATGACTGCTCTGAACAGCGTATTTACTTTGTCTGAATTAATTGATAAATAAGGTATTGCTGAGTTGGGTGTGCTGGGAGGCTGTGAGTGTTCTCTTCAGTGTGCAGCCTCTTTTTTGGGGAGCCCACTTGCTCCTGCTTGAGAGTTTTCTTTGTTGTGCACTAGCTCTGTGATTGAAGTCGTGGGGTTTGTAGAGATAGTTTTTACACTGCAATTTGTGTTTTCTCAAGTCCTGACCAAAAACAGTTGAATGGGCTATAAAGTTGTAGATAAAAATAGCTGTTTGTCTGCTAAGTCAGAAAAAGCAATTATTCCTTACTAAGAGACAAACCCCATAATTAAAAGGAGTGTGAGAGTCAAAGCAGAGAGCCTGTGGCTTTTGAGTGTGGTGTTCTGCCAGTCCACTCCATCAGTGCATTTATGGAACACTGGAAAATGTGGAGCATCACGTTAAGTGTAGACAGCCATTTTGGTTGTAACAGTTGTTATAATACATTTGTGCTTTTTGTGATGCAGAGTTTTTCAGGATTAACCAGAATTCATTGATGTGGAAGCAAACTATGGGTGGTTGATGTAAAGTTAAGTCACTGGTCTCTTAATTTTTTTCTTTTCTTTTACCATTTCTGCTAGAGACACAAGGCTGGCCCCTTCCAACTCTCTAAATTCTGTGGTGGATTGTTTGAAGCCAATGGAGCCATCACACAGCGAAACAGATCCTTTTACAATACAAATAAGGTGAGAAGAGTTGGGTAGTTTTATTGTTGGAGGGCAAATGTGCTAGGGATTCTACAGAGACAGGAGGCAAAACACTTCTCAGAACACCTAGGAGAGGAATCAACCTTTCTCTAAGATGCTTTAGTGTAATGTGAAACAATGTGTTTGGTAATTTGAGAAGGAATTCTGTTCCTTTCCAGAAAAGGGCGGGCTGGCATAGGAAGGTGCAGTTACAGTTGGGTTACCAGGGTGGAGGTTCCATTGACAGGGCTGAGGGCTTCCTTCCAGGGTGGAAAGAAATTAGGTCAAGGTGTTGGGGGGCAGATGTTCCCTCCACACATATTAGAAGTGACAAGATGTTTCCTGATTCTTTAGTTTGGGAATAATCTGTGGTGACAGTTTTGCTATCTTCTAAATGCTGAAAATTGTCATGCAGTCTACTAATAACAGCTAATTATTGTTCATAACAGCTAAATATTGTTCATAATAATTTACTGTTCATAAGTACTGTTTTGTTAACCCGTGGTCTGTGTGTCTTCTTCATGTATTGTCTTTTGTCTTGGAGTAGAATTTTTCTGAGGCATGAATTAGCTCCATAAGATCAGTTTATCATTAAACTTAGGGTGTTAGCATCTCTCAACTAATAAATATCCTAATGCTGCTCTTGTTAATCCAGTGTGAAGAAAATGGCAAAATGGAATGCATGCATGAGAAATGAGAGGACAGAAGGAAAAAAAGTTAGGGACTGATGGGTTAAACGTTCATGAGAACAATAATCCCAGTTTGCTATCTAGCTAATAGTGCTTTTTGCTGGTGTGGAGTTAGAGGTACATACTAAGAAGGACTTTAAATTGGTTATTTTGACGTGGAGAGAAAAAATGAAGTAAAGCCAGAAGTGTGCAAGTAAAGAATCCCTGACTGCTCTTTGCATTTTGTTCTTAACTAGGAGTTTTCCTTCTTATAGTAAATTTTTCAGTGTTTTTCAACTGTTAAGATAAGCCAAACATTTTGCAGACAGAGACTGAAGTGTATATGGAGAGGTTGCACAATTTATGATGGCCAGATCTGAAGTGTAATCCAGACTCCCAAACATGGTGCATGCCCCTAATCCCCATTCCTGCCTGCACTGCTCTGGGACCTGCACAGGCAGCACTTGCAGAGTGGATTGTGGAGAGTAGTGGGTGACAAGACAGTAGATCAAACAAAACAGGAGTGCCATGAAGATGTTCAAGGCAGGACTCAAGATTTGCTTTAGGTGTATTGGAAAGGGCAGGGGGAAGCGTACAAGGATTGAAAGATGGATGGGGAAACTTCCCAGTTAAAATAGCCATGGTGTATGAAGCCAGGCAGGATTTATGACCGGAGAGGAAGCAGTTTACAACACTGTAGGTTTGAGGTGGGTTTTTGGACTGCAACTTCATTATTTTGAATAGAGTAGTACTTACTCATCTTTGAAATGTGAACTTGACTATACAGTCCTGGTGGGAAAGTGGTTTGGAATTAATGGTGAGCTCCAGATGTTTCAGTTTATGTTTGATGTCAAAATTGAAATGATTGTTTGCTTTAAGCACTGCTTTTCAGGTATTGAGCAGGAAAGGCAGGCTGAGGTAGGCTTATGTCCCTTGCACAGTGTCTTGATGAGCTTGTTTTGAGTGAGTTATAAAATACATTTTTTAAGTTTTCTCTCTCTCTGTTGTGCTTTTAGCCCAGCTGGCAACTATGCACCACACCTCCTCCCTCCTCACCCCAGTGTTTCCTAGATCTGATTTTACAGATGCTTATAGGATTGTTTAATTGCATTTGGCTGCAGTCCTGGCATTGGCAGGATGAGCTTCAGGCCTCTATCATTAGGTTGAACCAAGCACTCTCTGCTTAAATCCCTTCACCATCTCTTGAGCTGGTCCAGGCTGCCTTGCAGAAGAATGAAGCAAGAAACATGGCATTTCCTAGAAAAACCTGCTTGTTGATTAGCCATTGTTTTAGTGATGAGCTAACAACAGATGAATTGAGATAATTTTGGTTTTTAACTTTCTCTGTGCAATGAAAAACTCGTACAGAGAGAGACTTCATATGCATTTATAGATAAGAGGCATGTAGTGAAGTTCTGCCTGGGTACCCTACAGGTTTAGTGTGATTTGAATTCCTGTGGAGGAGATGAATGTTAATTTAGTGAGAGTGGCAGTGGTTATTGGACACAAGTTCTGCCTTGAGCAGTTTCTATCACTGCCTGGCTGTAGGGGGTTTATGGAGTTATGATGGAAGGTTAGGAGCCATTTGTAGGGTATCAGGTGTTGCTTTGCATAATCCTGAAGAGAAGGTACTAAAACTTGTTTTAAACATCCATGTACGTGTCAGTGGAATCACTTGTGGCAGAGGGTGGGAAGTGCCTCTGCAGACATTGGTGAGAGGGGACGTGGTGAACAGGTTTAATGACCAGCATTCAGAGGAGGAGAGGAGGTCCTGGGCAGTGCTCCCCTGTCTGGGGGGGTTGACAGATGTTAAAATGGTGCTGGGTGTTTTTCTCCCCATTTACCTGAGTGCTGGGCTTGGCAGGATTCAGGCCATTGACAGCCATCCATGGACAGAACAGAAGTGCAGAGTGTTTTATCTCAAATGCTCAGGCTTGTGTGTGGATATACACACGGATGGATTCTGTCTCAGAGCTATAATTTTTTTTTCACCTTTACAGTTAGTTTTTAATTAAGTATAGCAACTTGTGCAGAGTATGGATCTGTATTTTAATCTGTATCTTAATATGTATTCACTTATTCATGCCATTTCAAAATCTACCGTTAATAGTGCTAGGAATTCTGTGGAGAATGATCAGAAAGGGGAAAAGCTTTCATTATGACAATAGCCTATTTTAGGACCCTTCTAAACTAAGGAGTGTGTACGATACTGGGCTATAAAAGTTAGTAAAAGTTACTGGAAAGTGGGATAGGAAATGGTTATTTGCAGGTTCTTATGGGAAAATTGGGAGCATCCAAGGATCATAGAATAGTTTGGGTTGGAATGGACTTTTAAAGGTCATCTAGTCCACATTACAAGGTTGGATTTAAAAAAGGCACGAGAGTTTTTTGGTTTTTTTTAACATAATTAAACCGTGAAGCCCAACATACCACAGCTTTGTGTTACTGAGGTTACAGTTTCAAATGCCTCCATACTGAAGGTGTATCCAGTTGGAGCTGACAAAAAAATGAACGAATAAATTTTCTTGTGCACAAATGTCTGTCAAAAGCTGGACAGGTCCATCCCAGAAGTCTGGAGTGGTGTGTGCTGTATTTCTCTGCTTTTCTGTCATCCCCAAGGATCTGCTCCTGATCCTTGCTGGAATTGACATCCTGGTCTCATTACTTTTGCAGATTATAATGGCTCTCAGCTGTACTTCCTCAAGTATATGTAGGAGATTCATGTGCAATAGATAGGTTAAAAGTAATTTGTTGATAGCAAAACGTCTATACTGCATACTTAATTCATGGAAACTATTTGCTGGGGTACCAGTGGTGGTTACAGCTGGCTGATGGCTGCTGCTGGGGTGCTTAGAGGCAGAATGCCATGAAGTTTTCTTACCAGTTGTGCTGCTTTGGGGCACAGCAAATTTTCTTCCCAGTAACTGGTATGGGCTGTGGTTTGGATTTGTTGGACACAGCCCTGATAAACCAGGCATGTTTTAGTTACTGAGCAGGGCTGACACAAGGTTGAGGCCCTTCCTGCTCCTCACCACACCAGTGGAGTAGCTGGAGGCGTGCAAGGAGTTGTGGGGACACAGCAGGGACACAGTGGGGACAGCTGAGCCCAGGGATAGTCCAGAACATCCAGCAGCATTCTCACATAGGAAGCTTGGGAAGAAGGAGAAGTGGGGGACATTGGTGTGATGTTACTCTGCTGGAGCCCAGCTGTCCTGGGGATGGCTTAGCACCTGCCTGCCCTGGGGAAGTGGGGAGTGAATTCCTCCTTTGGCTTTGAGTGTGTCTGTGGCTTTTGTTTCACTAATTAAGCTGCCCTTATCTCAGCTCCTGAATTTTCTCACTTTTGCCCTTCCAGCTCTCTTCCCTATCCCCACCTGTCCACTGGACTTAAGCCACAGCATCAGCCCAGGGGTGTTTAAGGTGTGTAGTGAGTCTGGAAGAGAACATTTATTTTCATGTTTGCAGGGACTGAAAATCATTGCTGACTAAGTACTTTGCTGATGTGGATTTTCTGCTGGTACTCTGTAGGTTAACTGAAAGGGGAGTAACAGTCTGGTGGAGGTCTTTGGTAAGAATGGTGGGTTCATGTGTCCTCATTAGTTTTAAAACAGAGCTGATTGGTCTGTATAATGTATAATTACTCTAGCATGCCTGTGAGAGGAAGAGGCAATGTGAAAGGTTAGCTTTATTTTTTCTGGTTCTGTGATTTGTTTGCTCATTTTAACTGCAAAAGATTTAAGCCCAAGTAAAGACACCTAGAATGAATATGGGAGTCTAGGATAGGAGCCATATTTTAGAAAGGAGGTTTTTTAACTATTTGAATGTGAGCTTCCAGTGGGATGTTATCACAATGGTTATGCAATGTTTGTATTCATAAACAGAGGAATGGCACATATGAAAACCAGTGGAATATTTTGAGAGGAGAACTAAAGTGTTTTGTTGAACAAAGAAAGCAAGCAAAAAACTCTTAAAATTCTCTGTTAAATGTGTAACTTTGCTAACTAAAATGTGTCAGATTTAATTGCTGAGACTGAAATATGTGCTATTTCAATTTTACAGCATCTTTCTGCAAAAGATTCCTTGCAACCATCTGAAGAAAAAGTGGGTGCTTTTACAAGGATAATAGAAGCAATGGGGTTCACAGGACCACTCAAGTACAGCAGATGGGTAAAGCAGTAATTTAATAATACTTTTTGTTGTTTGATAGTTCTGAAAAGCAGATCAAAAACACCCCACTCTTTTATTATGCTCTTTTCTTATGCTCAGAGCAGTACTTGATGGAAAAGTTTTAATGTAAATTCGTGTTTTCTGACGTAAGGAATTAATAATCCAGATCTCAAACCTCCGTTAGGTATTGCTATCATTGACATATGCAACAATACTGCATTTGGTTTGTAGACTCTAAATCCTTGAATTTCTTAAGATACCTGATTTTCAGTTCATTTGTGCACCAAAGAACAGAGTAAGAGCCTTAGCAGGAGGTTCTGCTGAGCAGTCAGTGGTGAGATACGATGTGGTTGCTGTTCAAATCACTGTTCAGTGGTAGCTGACTAGGACAGAGTCACAAATAGGTTCTTCTCTTTCTCCTTTTATTTTTAAATAGCCCTTTCATAAAACAGTTGTTAACGTTGACTAAGTGAGAGCAGCTCTGTGAGAGATGCTTTTGGTTCCTTATGCAGAAGAAAAAAGATTAAATTCATAATTTCTTTTCTCTGAACTAAGGAAGAGTACAAAAGAATGAGAGGAAAAGGCAGCTTGAAAGAAGGACTGAGCCCAATTGTGTTGAAATTAAAAGAGTTTATTTAAATAAAAAGATTTAAAATAATACAAGTTTTAAGGTGCTTTGAATAGCTGCAATGCAGAGTGCACCTCTTCAGAGGCTGATCTGAAGCTGTTGCTTATTGCATGCTTCTCCTCAGAAAGTGTAAAGCAAAGATAAATGACTTGTAACAGGCTTAGGTATTTTGGTTAAAATCAGTTGCTTTAATCAGGTGATGCTAAACCTCTTGAGAGTGTAGTTTCTCTCCCATGTGCTTGTGTACATATTGTTGTAATAAAGATTCTTGTTAGCTGTAAGTGTTGATTTCAGAGTTCTCCTTAATTGCTGCTCTTTACTGCCTGCTTTTGGCTGGGGAACCTGAGTTGGGAGAGAGTTATTTTGTGGTTAGGGCCCAAGAGACTTGAGTTCATTTTTGGCCTTGCCCGTGCTCTCTAGGAGATCTTTGGGAAGTTTCTTAATATTTCTCTTGCTTTTTTCTGTTTTATGCTCCCTTCCCCCACCCTTCTTCTACACCCAAAAACTTCCATGATTAAATTTCATCAGTTTCTCCTTTGTTACCTGCATTATTTAAGGGCTGGATTGGGGGAATGTTTTTTACAATATGTTTTTAATGTCTAGTAATGCCTGCTCTGGTGCAGTGACTCTCACCAGGGAGATCTCTGTTCACGGGCCAGGCAGTGTTTCCTTTAAAAGGGAAACCTTCAGAACTCCTGTAAGCAATGTAAATCATTTTACTTCAAGAAGTTTAGATGTATGTTTGATTTTTGACAGAAGCCTGAGATTACTGAATAAGAATAATAATGGGCTTCTGTGTTTCCTCAGCAATCAGTTGCAACTTCTTTATTTTCCTTTTGGTTGGAAGAGACACAAATAATTACTTTGGTGATTTGAATTGCCATTTAGCAGGCAGGGTGCTCATCCCTGCAGTATGGTGAGCACTGAGATGATCACTGGTATATGTCACTAGAAAAAAAAACCAAAAAACCAAACCAGAGCAATCCAAACCCAATGCCATTTCTCTCTGAGATTTTTGCTATTAGTTATTGTGCTCTTTGAAGCTTTAGCACGTGTCTGTGTTCTAGGTGATGCACTGGAGGTGTTTTGGGTGCAGTGGCAGGCCAGGAACAAAATGAGAAGTGCCAAAACACCTGGGAATACCTCATGTTGTTCATAATTTGGGATTCCTTTCTCACTTTTATAGTCAGTCAAGTGTCACTTGCCTAGGAAAAAAAGCTGGTTTTAGGATATGTCTGATCTGTGACTTCTTTAATATTTCAAACTTAAATTACACAAAACACTCTTAGTGGTATACATCACTTAAATTTGTTGGAGGAAACCAGGATTTATGAATTGGGATCTTTGGAATTGAGACTCTGTAAGGAAAGCCATTTAATTTATATTTTCTGTAATTATATCACATATTTTAAACACACTAGATTTGGAAGGCTATTTAGGAAGACATTTAATAGTATTTTTCCTTCGAGGCAAAATTAATTATACTCATGCCGTTACTGGCAGATCTAATAGTTTAATGCGCTCCTGAAAATCTCAGGTGGTGTTGATCCTCAGAAGAAGCGTTTTCAGGAAATGGCAGTGTGTGGAACAAAGCCAGCAGTGTTCCCAGGCTGTGCTGCTGAATACTGCAGTTGTTGTCTCTTCTTTTTGTTCAGAAGATCAAGGTGGCGGCGCTACGCATGTACACGTGCTGTGTGGAGAAAACGGACTACGAGGAGTTCTGTAACAGTAAGTGCTGGCCTCGTGGTGCTGGAGCTGCTGCCCTGGGAAGAGAGCACACGATGCATTGCTGTCCCTGGATGTATTTATGCCCATAAATACAGCAACAGAAAGATTTGCCCTAGCAGGGCAAAGTCAGCTGGAAGGGGACTGCAGCATTCCCTGAAGCTCTGGAGTGACAGGGGTACAAAGGCAGACTCTGGGGTCTGGCATTGTTACATTTTCCCTGCTGCAGTGGGGAAAAGGGACAGGGCTGGGATGGGTAAAACTCAGAATATCTTGCACTTCAAAGGATATTGCCATTTTTTATTACCAGGGGTGGGATAGACTAAGAATGCAAGTATCTCTTCCCTTTTTATGGTGGTCAGATGGTCTCTTTGTCCTACTCTGTGCCATCCCAAGTATAACTGGGATGCAGGTACAGGAATCACCCCCATCCACTAAGGCACAATGTTTTATGATGCAAGGTCAGTTAGACCACAGGGATCACCTGTCTCTATAATAGCTGGGGCAGGTTTGGGTACAGCTTAAGAGACTTTCTGCATTTTTTATTGACGCTGACAGCATTAAATCAGGACACATCTCTTGACTGGGTAGAGAGTATGACTAGAACAGAGATACCAGTCCCTCCTATAAGTTTATAGGCATATCAGTGGCTTGGATTGGGATGGTTTTTTTGATGTTGTACACACTGTTTTTTAACTATTAGCTAAAAAATCTGTGGCAGCTTTGAATAGTTTCAAATCTGGCTGGTGAAAGGAAAAGATGTACTTTTGAGACCTATGTAAGCTACAATTATATTTTTCTCTTACGTGAATTATTTCTTGTGTCAATGTGATTTAGCTGATAGTAAGCCCATTAGCTGGATCTGGCCTGTCACCTGGATTCCTGATTACCAGATGCTTTCTTACAGCACAGGTTGGGGCTGCTGCCTCAGGAGAGATCAGCTGAAGGGACACCTTCATCCAGTGCAGAGCTTATTGAGGGTGGTTTGTTAGATGGTGTTGCTACTGCAAAATTTTCAAGGTTTTGTTTTTTTTGGTTTTTTTTTTCAGAATTTTCCAAACCTGTGATGTGGTTTTGGCAGTTGCAGGAGTGTGAGAGCTCTGTGAGCAGTAGGATTCATCACTAGTGATCAAAACTCGAGAACCTTGTTGTCCCTGTGCACACCCTCTCCCAGCTGTGTGCCCTCCCAGGCTTGCTCTGATAGGGTCTCCTCTGTTTGTGGTATTTACCTCTCAGACAAGGGCTTTGCTGTCTTTAACTGGTGTTTCACTATCCCTGCTTAATTGTACAAAGATCTGTAAGTGTTGCCCTAGCTTAAAATTTAAAGGAATTTCTAAACACGTCTGTGGAAAAAATACTGGCACAGATTTTCAGGTTCAATACAGAGTAAAATAGTTTCAGTTGTGTTTTTGATGTTGTCTTACTGGGTTAAAAAGAAAACATGTATTTTAAAGAGTAGGATATGTTTTTGTGGACTTGAGACAGTTGTCTAAGGAACAAGGCAGTTTTCTGAGACTCATGGAGTGCATGATGCACCTGTGGTGCAGGGGTCAGTGCTTGTGGTTCCAAAGAAATCATTGTTTTTATATCAAAACAGGTAAAAGAAGTTTCTTTTACTTTTGTCTACATAGAAATGCAGCTGTTTTGGGGGGTTAGCTCTGAAATTTAACAGGTTTGTGATCCATGTTAAAAAGTAGTTCCCCTAAAACACAGGCAGTGTGGGACGAGCAGCATTTTAATATGATTTTGCCATGGAGAAGCTTTAGACTGTGTTTCCTTGGGCAGCTGAGTTGAAGTAGCAGCCAAAGGGGAAAGTCTCACATCTCCCATTTTCCTTTGTCCCTGTTCTGGACTGCACAGTTATGTCACTGAAAGAAAGCAGCCCAGTTTAGTGGCTTGCTGTATTGATGAGCTAAAGAAGCACATGGAAGGGTCTGGAGGAAAGCAGCTGTGGCACAAAGCAGGAGCTAGGGAGTGCATAATTGAGAGGGGAACATGGAGCAAGATACCCATCTTTCACTTGGGTTCACCATGTCTTCATCAAACTCTGTCAGCTGGGAGCTGTTTTTTTTTCTTTTGCAACTAAAGATTGCTTAAGCTCCCAGCTTGCTCCTGAAGGAATAGCCTGGGGGCTGGCGGCAAGAGAAGCAAGTACCTGTGAGCTGTGCCCTGCTGCTGCAGCAGCAGAGCAGTGCCTGAGCCTGTGCCCTGTGGGTGCTGTGCCCCTCGTGGTGCCCGCAGGGAGCCCCAGGTGCTGTCGGAGCCGCAGCCCTGTGCTGACCTGGGCTGTGGTTGTCTCTGCTGCCCCCAGCACTTCTGGCTCTGGCTGGAGGACGTTGATATCCAGGTGAGCTGCTCAGTCAGCTTGGCTCTCTGGAGGGCTTTGGTTGGCTCCTTCCTGGCTGGGAAACCTGCAGCCATCCATGTGTGAAACCACTCGTGGGCTTGTTAACCTGAGTGAGCAGAACCGGCTCCTCACAGAGCCCTCCTCATCCCAGTGTTTTCTGGATGTGCTTTTGTGGTGTGGTTGTGTTGTGGCACGAGGAACAACTGCACTGCAACCACGTGGAGCTTGGATTGGTGTGTGGAGTTTGTAGTGTAGCTCTCTTACAGAGGTGACAGTGTACAGAGTGGATAGTGTGGTGGTGAGGACTAGGACAGTGATAGCATTTCATGTCTTATGGGCTCTCTTCTACCTGACTCCATTCCTGCTGATGCCCAGAGGGGTTTCCCAGACTTTGTGGCATAGTATGAGAGCCCTGTGAACTGCCTGTCTCTCTGTATATGCCTTAGGACAGCAGTTCCCAAAATACAGACTATGGGTATGTGAGTGTTTTGTTTGCTGTAGGATATAAAGAAGGTGTTTTTAATTGAGGCTCTTGCAGTTAATTTTATTACACTTGTCATCCCTTTGTCTCTTGATATTGGATCACTCATGGACAAAACTTTGGGAACTCTGCTTTAGATTCCATATCCCAAATGTCTGCACTGTGCTGCTTATGTGGAAAGTGGAGCTATTTTAGGACATCAGCTGTTTCTTAAAGGAGAAGAGAGAAGCAGCAGAGGGAATAGCAAAGCTGCTGGTGCCAGGTTTGGCACAGAGCTTGGGTAGTTCCAATGCAACACAGGAGGCAGCTCGTGAGGAGAGAGTTTCATGCCTGACCTCAGACTTGAAAGGTCAAAAGAACTTTTAGGATCAGGCAGGTAATACTCAGAGCTGAATACTCTGAGCTTGGCTGATGAATATGGACCGTAGGGTTACCTTGAATTCCACTTGAATTGTTAATACTGTTAATTCTCTGGAGTCAGGCAGCTGCAGCAGAGAGCTTGTCCTGCCAACTCAGCCTTTTGGATGGCTCCTAGTGCGGCTCAGCACAGCTCAAAAGGGCTGGAGGTTACAGCACTCTGGATTCTTGTGTCTCCCATACCCCACCCGGTGCCTTCCAGGCTCCTGCTGCTGCCTGCCACACTCAGGGGAACACTGACACAGCACCCCTGTTCTTTTGCAGGATATGTGGATATTACCCCATTGTGTCCTTCCTGAAGCTGTGGTAGTGGCAAAGATGATCCATCATGAAAAAGTCCACAGTCAAGTTTTGCTTCCCTTACTTGATGAATTGAAAGTGCAGAATATGACTGCAGGAAAACACATGTGCTCATAGTTCTGGGCATTTCTGTCTCTTATGGCTCCAGAGATGTGGCCAGGATGGGTTTTGTGCACAGAACAAGTTTATTCCCCAGCTGATAATATCACAGTAATTTCATAGGTAGCTTTATCATCAGGCATTTTTTCTTTATCTAGTTTTATTCTAAGGAGAATGGTCAATCCTATAATGAAACAGAAAATTGTTCTCCCCATCTAGTTTACCAGAATAAAATGTTTCAACCCCCCAAGTTTTAGAATTCTATTCTTTTTACAAAGCTGATAGCTTAAGGAAAGCCTCTTGCTTTAAAGGAGCCACCCTTCCTTTAAATTTACCGTGTGACAGTCCAAATATAGAAGTTAAAAATGATTTATAAAAATAGAATTGCAACTCTTGGAAAGTTAGAGAAAAAATTCTTGCCTCCTGGGTACTGAATAGGTCTTTAAAAACGTTCCGTATTTCCAGCAGTAGAGGTGTGAGCTTTGCTTTCCACTGCAGAGTGATTTCTGTGGTGGGGGACTGATCCATGGGAGCTCCTACTGCAGAAATATCTGTCTGAACTGAGTGTTTGACTCTTGCCTGTGGAACCTTCATTTACTGAGATGGTTTGGTTAATGCAGGCATTGTGTGTTCCTGCCCTAGTTAGAGATGCCTTGGCATGGCTTTAGGTCAGAGTAGTCATTTCTAGGCACAGGAATTATTTCTAATGGGAATGAGAGAGCCAAAAGGGTAGAAGGGTGAGGGAGACTTGTGTTTAATCTCCAAACATGGACTGTTAGTGTCTTTGTACTGTCATAGAGGTGATGTATGGGCAGTGGTGCTGGAGCTTGGCACCTCCTAGGACTGATGGAGTCATCTCTCTGGGGAGGGAGAAACAGTGGTGATCTGTTTGGCTCTTCTGACCAGAGCTGGCATATAAAAAGAGGCTCTGAAAGTATTGCTTCATGATCTGGGTGAATCTCCTTTGTAATATTTGACAGCCAAGAAGTATAAGAGCCAGGAAGGAATCTATGTAGCACAAAAATGATGAGGTTGACTTCCCTAGGGCACATCTGACTGTACAGTCACTTTCTGGAGGCCCTCTGGCCTTCTTCCAGTGAGGTTTGAAGAGCTCAGAAGAGAGCACCAGGTGCTGGGTAGGCCAAGGTTACTGCCTCAGATCCTTCTCATTAGGGATGAAGTTTTTTACTTGCCTTAGTTTTTAACTTGCCTTAAAAAATTCTCTAGGAAACAGATGCAGAAGTGTGCCTGGGAGGAAGGTTTGAGATTGACAGGAACTAAAGGATTTGGCATGCACAGAACCCACAGGTTCATTTTTTTTCAAGCATGAGGAAGAATAACGTGGTTTTTGTGCCACGTGGCCTAAATCTCCAGCCTTACATCCTAACAGCACATGGAAATCCATCATGTGAACACACATATGGACAAGCCATCTCTGGGAAAACAGTGGCTGTGGGAGTAGAGCTGAATCTGGAAACAGATTGTTTCTGTGGTTGTTTGATGGGTTTAATCCTAATGTAGCCTGGCTGGAACACTCAGAGTGCTGTGGGCTGTGCAGCCATAGAGTGAATCCAAGCATTGGAGTGGGAGCAGAGACCCAGGTGACACAGAATTCTGTCCCTGGCAGGAGCCAGCAGCACATGGGAAGAAAGAGTGTAAGAATGGAGCAAAGCATCCATTGATCCCTCTGTGTTACTCCCTGCTGTTTTGGGACTCTCCAAGGTAGAAGCCACGTTTGTCTCATTCTCCATTGTGGAATTTTCCCCCCTGTAAAAGTTATCTGAGTGAGCTCTAAACACCTGAAATCTTTCAGAATCCACAGCATCCTCTGGCTACATATTCTCGAGTTTAAGCACAAATGTGACAGTAAATGATGTTTGCTTCCAGTATGTATGCACTGTTACTGCTGAAAATAAATTACTAAAATGCTTTTAGGTTCTGGTGCAGTGAATTTCTGTTAAGCACAAAATGTGATTAAATTAATTTTACTGTTTTTGTTTTGGTGTTTTGTTTTGTTTGTTTTTTTTTCTTCCCTCAAGGGTGCCAAATGCCTGATACTTTGAATTCATGGTTTTTAGTAGCCCAGCTTCATGTCTGGTAAGTAAAAAACAAAATAGTAGTATCATTATTTTCAGGAAATGGGGTTATATACAACTTAATGTGAGAAAAAGTAGAGCCTTCTATCCGTGGTTGATAATAGAGGTTATATTCATTTTAATGATGACTGAATTTCAGCAGTTTCCTGCTGAAGAACAAGAAGTTCCATAGAGAAGCTGACATCTTATATCTCAAAATTCCTCACTAGTGGATGATCTTTGCCATGAGTTTTCTAAAAGCCTTGCTCAGGCTATGTGGAAAAATCCTACTTAGGTGTTTAAGGAAAGGTTTAAATTTATGTAAAAGTCATTTAAATTGGGAGAATTTGTGGTGATGAGAAGCATTTAACAAATTATAGCACTGGCATTTATTCTTTCACTTCTGAAAGGTATGTGCAGGGTGGTGAATGCCAGCTTGGCTGCATGTAAAAATATTTAACACCTTAAACCTTAAGTTTTTTCCGTTTTTCGTTTGTGAAAATGGTAGCCAAAAAAATCAGATTTTCATCTAGCATTACATACTTATAAAGGTCAGAGGATGCACAAGGGAGTACAGTAATTTTTTAAGTGCCAGATCTTTCAGACAACTGAAGTCCATAGACTTGGGTTCAGCTGTCCAAAGGCTGAAAGGAAGTTTGTACTGAAATAGCTGCACTTAAGGCCCCTTGTTTCCTTGCCTCCTCCTTTTTCCCTTCCCTCCTTTTAATTTCCTGACTCCTTAATATAGTGAAAGATGGGGCAGCTATTACACTAAGGAGTGAATAAAAGAGCAGAACCATTGAAATTATCATCAGTTAATGAAATCAGTAGATCCAATAAGGAAGACCCTTGAAATCTGCAGTTTATTTATTTCTTTCTCTTCCCTGTGGGAAAAAGGCTTTAAAGATGAATTGATGAGCTAATAATTCCTATAGGTATTTTTGAATCTAGTGCAATAAATGTTAAAAACCAGACTGTAAGTATCTGGGAAAACCAAAGAGAGTTAAGATGAATCTGGAGAGAGCACACTTTTTTCATCTTGATTTCTCATTGACAGGACACTGTGATTAATACACAGCATGAAATTCAAGATTAATTAAAGAATAAACAAGAGAACTATGACAGAGATGAAGCTGGTATAGGATAGGCACAAGTTTCTAAGATCAAAGCTACATGGCCGCCTTTTGAAGGTGGCCAAGAGTCACTGCACTTCTTGCTGGTGATGCTCTGGAGAGATTTGCTGAGGAGAATTGAAATACTCTTACGTGTGAGATGTGGTGGGCAGGATGACAGCAATATCCTGCATGAGGAAAGAACCAAATCCCTCTGCCTCATTGTGACAGCAGTGAGAATTGAAGTGTGGAGGTTAGCACTAGAGGTTAATTTTGTTAGGGTTTATGAGCCTGGCTCCTCTGTTCCTGGCAGCCTCACCTAAGGAGCACTGTCATTCCAGACCACAAATGAGAGATGTGCTTTGATACCCCAGGACACAGAGAAGCCTGTGACCGGCCTGCTCACTGCCTGGGTCATTGGGAAATGCTGTAGGCTTTGCTTTTGATGAGATCAGTGACCAGCATCCTGCCATGACATACTTGGCCTTCCCAGGCAGGTTTATTGCTATTTTCTCTGGGATTCTCTTCCTTTAGGCAGTTTGACCTCAGTAAAGTGGGAGCAGAAGTGCTTCTGCTAGCTTTGACAAGGTCATGGACATCCTACCCCTGTCCGAGGGCTCCAGTTTTCTCTTTCCTGCTGGACCATTTGCCTCAGGGGCTAGAAGTCTTCCTGATCTGGCGGCCAACAGCCTGCCAGGAGATTCTGATCACATCTGCTCCTGTTTCCCCTAGCAGAGCAGTCTGCATCACTTTCTTATGTACTTCTTCCTTCTTATTCAGCAGCTTATTTTCATCTGATTTAGAGTGTCTTGTGGAGCCAGAGAAGATGAGAATTTTCCCTACTTTGGTGAACTTTGTCTCCCTTTCTTACTATTGCCATTGCCCAACATGTTCTTTTTCCATGCTTTTTGCATCCCAACTTTTACAGACTTAAGGTACTTGTCAGAGCACGTTGTTGTGTTATACATTCTGGTGGGTTCTCTTTGAATCTCTGGCTCCTAATACTTCTTGTCTGTGAATAGAATGTTCCTACTGACCCCACTCAAAAAGAGAGGAATTCAGGCTCTCATGTTCAGTCTCTGCTTTTGCAAACTTCTTTTAAGATAATGTTCCTCTGGAAACACTCCAGTGCCTTCCAATGCAGTGCTAAAATCATGCTTTAAAAAAGTCAACCCATCAATATTGCTTAGAAAACCAACCCATGATTATTCTTTCCTGAATGTCATGTTTTTGTAGGCTGTTTCTGTTACTTCACACCTCTGATGTCAGGAGGACTCTTGGTTTATATTTAGGAGCCCAGACCTTTAGAAAAGCTCTTCATTTCTTCTGCTGGGTTTGCATTTTTCCATGCATCTAAATGGAGTATTGGCTGAATCCAGAGCTGTTAACCAAACTGCTAAATAAATTACTTGGGTGACTGCTGAGGAATGTCTTGGTTCAGTATTTATCATGTAGATACCTAGGGCTCCCTTCCTGTTTTCACCAAGCATGGTGACATCTCTGAAGTATTTAGGATCAAATAGAAGGGTGCTACAATTCCTGTTCTGAAAGATTCGGAGACCTGTTGCAAAAATTCATCTAAGCATTACTTTTCTTAGGGAAATCTGCACTTATGAAAGTTTTGATCAGCCTGAGGAAGTCCGGAGGAGAATGAGAGCCACCGAGTATATGTAGAAAACAGTTCCTGCAGGAAAAGATTTCTCTGATTTGCATAGAGAAGCCTGAGAACACAGTACCATTTTGAAATGTGGTGCTTTAGAAGAAAGGAAATAAACTCTGTTTTGTGTCTTAATTGCATCAGAATAGTCTTGCTTAAGAGAGATTGTAGGGATTAGTTTATTTGGAATGTCTCCAATATTTAACTGATCCTGCCTCAACCTGAGGGAATGGGCTATAACAGCCTAAACAAAGGCCACAGAGGAGAGGAGGCTGCACAGCCAGGCTGGGTTCTGTCTGCTGGATAAAGCTGTGGTGAGAAGTTGGCCATGCTGGAGCACAGGAGAACATGCAAACCCAATTAGGACCTGTTTCAGAATTCAGCTGCTAATCGTCATTCACTGAAGCGTAATGTCAGGACAGAGCTGATGGAAAAGTCAGCTCAGGTGTTTCCTGCCATCCCCCATGCTGGTAGCTATTCATGAGTGGATTGAACAGAATAAAGCCTTCCAAAAATGCTGTTGATACTTGTGTTGTTAAGCCAGAGTAATTTCTTGGAACAGCAATAGCATAGCTGCAGAAATAGTTGCTCTGGAGCAACTGAGGAAGCAGGAGTGAGTGGCCAGGTGTAGGAAGGTCTGAGTGGGCTTTACCCTTAATGGCTCATCACACCTTGATTCATGGCACAGGGCACCTCACAGTGGTGATCAGGGGGTGTCAAACACCACTTCTGCTGTTTAGGCCAGTCTGGCACTCTGGGAGCACTGACAGAAGCAATTGTAGCTGAGGCTGTCGTGAGAAACTGCAACATCTCAGCTGACATGGGTTGAGTTACAGATGCTTCTGATCCTTTTCAGCTATCCTTTCGTATCATTTTCTTCTAAGATAATCTCTCTGCATAACCTAAATACAGCAGAAATTATCCTACCCAACAATTGTGAGGTAGACAGCTTTCTAAAGATAGTTTAGAGTAATTTTCCTTTCAGGGTTTGAAGATGAATCAGTATTTGACTAAACTACAGAACAGATTGTGCAGTGAAATGATGAAATGTTTCACACCGTGTTGATCTAGTTAGAAGGTTGATAGGCTTTAACAAGTCTGTGTTGCCTCAGACAGCAGGTGTAGTAACAAACTACCAAACTTTCAAATAAGCTGCAAAATTCCATGATCTCACTTGTGGTGCTGCAGAACAGCTCTGTGACAGCACTGTGCATCCAAACACAGAGCTCCTTTTCAAGCTCCATGAGTTGCAGGTTTTCCTCTGCACTCCAGTCTAGTTCCTGCTCATCACTGAGTTGTTGCCTGTTGGTGTCTGCACTGCTCTCTTCTGCTTCTCCACCACTGAAGGCACACAGGATAGGAAACACTATTTATGCTTGGGGGGAGCTTTTCTTGCCTCTCAGTTTTTCACCCCGAGTTCAGCAAGAGAAGTATAAAAATGCTTTTCTTAGCACAAAATTAGTCTTTTAAACTGAGTCTTTTTCTCTTTGACTTGTTAAGAGTGAGTAAGAATTTTCAAAACAGTAATTGACTTCTTTGTCCAGTTCAATTATGTAAATGCACAAGAGGAACAAAGGTTTTGAAACTGATAGAAGTAAACTGAAAGATTTAAGCTCTTTGTGCATTTGTTTTGTGGAAGGTCTGGTACCTGGACAACTGTTCTCTGACCACTGTTTGAACAGAAAGCTTTGTCATCCTTCTGTGAGAAAATGAGGATTTGGTTTTGGTACCACCTTAATTGCATTTGTGTGGTGGAACAGTGGTTCTGACTAGCACGGAGAGTATAGGACTGCTGCAGGTTTTGCTACCTTCAGTTTTTGTCTCTGTCCCTGGCAGTAAGTTTTACTTCTTTTACAGGTTAAAAAATAAGTTGCCTTTATTAATCCATAATCCATACACAAGATAGAACCCATCATAAAGATGGATATATCTGTCCTTTTACAGGTCATCTCAGCACACTTCAGGTGTTTGTGATTTTCCCTGTGGAGCTGGCATTCCTGGCTCACCAAATACTTTTAATGCCTGTAGATCTTAGATTCACTAAAGAAATGAACCTATTAACAAATAAATAATCATATTCTCCTTTTAGCTCTTGTGGCACATTCACCATTGTTAGTGTGCACCAGCTCCACAGTGGCCAGCAGCTCTGCTGTCTTGGTTTTACAGGAGCTGGGAGCAGTTTGCTTCCTAGAATATCTGTGAAAAGCAGTGGCTTCTGTCAGCTCCAGTGTTGGAACATCATCTTGCCTACAGTCACTCAGTCAGTCCTGGAGAGGCACTTCTGTCTTTCAGCACAGGAGCAGAATTGCTGAATGAGGTAGAGAAGATGGGACAGGTGATGGGACTGGTCCCAGCCTGGTGAGGAATCAGCCTGAGTTTCAGTTTCTGCTCTTTACAGAAGTTTTATAAGAGGCAAAATAAAATTATTATTTTATTTTGTTGACAGAACAGCAGCAATGAAGTTCAAGTGGCGTTATTGTTTAAAAAAAAAAGTGAAACTCAACCTGATATTCTTATTAAGATTTCACAGTGCACTTAGAAACCTCTGAGCTGCTCTTGCATATGGAAATTCTGCCAGGTGGCTGGACATGTATCCAAATACCCCTGTAGCTGAAATAATTTAGGACATTGCTAATGTGGATTGGTGAAGTCTGTAACTTGCTTAAGCTTTCCCAGCTTGTCTAGTTGGGCTCTAACAGCACTTGAGTGCACCAAGCTGAGCTACAGCTGGCTCGGAGCCTGAGATTAGACGAGCCATGTGTTCCTGCTCCAGAGGGTGAGGTGTTCTTAAGGCTGAGGAATTCAGGTTGCAGCAGTGTTTAACTAGATTATAGTACTGTCAACAAGAATACAGCCCACTGTCACTCTTCCATGGCTGGATTGGCCAAAATCCAGCAGATACCGCTCCTGAGTACAGAATGGAAATGTTTGTGATAGTGTATTAAAAAAAAAAATAAAAATCCATGTGTACTTTTCTCTTGATCACAAACATATACTATAAGAAAAACCTTAAGTGAGCTGGAATGCATTTAATTTCCTCTTTCCTTTTCACAAAAAGCCCGGGAGCTCTGACTGGTGTGTGCTCTTGCAGGATGTGCCTGGTGCGGCTGAAGCAGGAGGGCCGCACAGGGAAGTACATGTGCCGCTACATCGTCCACTGCATGTGGGAGGATGTCGAACAGCGGGGGAAGGTGATGGGGGTAAGTCCTCTCTGCTGGTGTTAATCCTGATCATTCCCATCTTGCAATGCTTTTTTGGATTTAAATATCTTAGAAAAATGCCTGAGAATCAACCTGGTTGATTCCTTTACTAGCTTAAGCTGGTATCTGTTCGAAAACCTGCAGTCCTCGCTCCTGACCGTTCATTCGCTCAGCTGCTGTGTTGAGCCACTGACCTTGTTTCTCAAAGTGCATTGTGGCCTGGATAAAGTATTGATTTGTGTGAAATGAATTGATTTCCTACATGTTTTGCTGTGAGATTGCAGAAATGGATGCTGCTACAATGGAGTGGGGATAGGAATAAGCAGCTGTGGTAGGGAAGAATGTGACTGGTGCCATATCTATAGCTGCAGCTTTAGTAATTACAGCAGTGTGCTGAGTTTTCTCTGTATCTAAAGTGGTAAAAGGAAAGCTAATCAACAACACATGACTAACTAGTTCTTATTGTATTTTTCATTCTGGATTCTCACTATACCTGTGTGGTGATTCATTTTTAAGTTGTAACCTTACCCTAAGTTGTCACTCATTGTAACCCCTGCCCATCACCCTATCCTGGATTGCTTTTGCCCTATCCCACCTATCCCATTGGTCTGAGCCTTGGACATACCCCCTGAGGAGAACTCTCTAAAGGGGAAGTCACGAGGGGCTAAGGGCTCTCTGCCTGCTCCTCTCCCTTGGGGGACACACAGGGCCTGCCTGCCTCGTGTTCCCCTGTGGGAACCATGCTTCCTCCCCATGTGGGACCCCCAAATAAACCCATCTAATCAGCACCCTCAGAAGCCGTGTCGTGTCTTGCCTGCCCACACGCTGCTCCCCGGATGCTCCAGTAAGGCTCTGGTACCTCCCCGGACCCAGAGGAATGCTGCCTCTCACCCCCTGCAGCCACTGGGCCAGAGAAGAGCAGGGGGGATTGCAACATACCTGATCTTGATTTAAAAAAAAAGAAGGAAAGAAAAAAACATTCTAAGGAGAGAGTAGTTCCAAGGAGAGTTCATTTGCAAGTTTGAAGGAAGAGGAAGGTTGGATCATTCTGGCATATTCTGAGGAAGGTTATAGTAGTTGGTTATAATGGTAATTTCTATACTTAAAGTATGAAAATGTGTTTCTCCAGCCCTGTGTTGATGATTGCCTGAAGAGAAGGCATTGCAGAGCCAGTGGAATTAGGTGACAGCAGACCTGATACAGGTGAGGCTGCCTGTGTTCAGGGAACTTCTGTAAGGAGAATAGGGCTGGCAAAGATCTCCTGTATTGTCAAAAAGGAAGAGAACTGTTCAGTGATTAAGTAGAGGTTTGTCTATGAGTAAAATAAATTATGCTGTTAGAGAAGGGACAGTTTTCATATAGCAGTAATTGATGGCACATTATCAAGTCTTAGTTGTCAGTTCTATTGGAGAAGCTGCCAGGATGTTCCTGGTGGTGCCAGACAAGGGAATTAACCAGTGAGTTAGGATTTGGGATGTGATCACATTAGTAATTCAATAAGTTTCTCTCTGATTCTTTATTTTGTGTGTGGTTTTAGAAGGTATTGGTTCTGGTATAACTTCAGATATTCCTTTAGCAATAGGGTTCATTCCTAGTTGTTGGGAATTCCATAGCTTTACTCTGTTATACATTGCTTTTAAAGACAAGATATCCTGTTAATCTTCTCTTGAATTAAATCTAAATTCATACATCTGAGAACTTTTTGCTATATTAATGTGCTTAGATAAATTCCAGTGTGGGAATCTCTTCTTTCTAGTAGGGCAGTGTGAGTGAACCTGACAAATCAAATGTACTGGAGGAAAAGACTGAATGAAAGAGCTTCTGCATTTTTGTCTTTATCCAATGCCTTCTATATCATACCACTGCTTGATTCTGCTTTCTCTAGGAACTATACACAGCTCAGATATTTATTCTGGCTGTAAATTTAAGGTTCTTCTTCTGGAAAAGCAAAAAAAACCCAAAACAACAACAACAAAAAAAAAACCAAGCAAAAAAAAAAAAAAACCCAAAAAAAAACCCCCCAAAAAAAAACCAAAACCCAAAACAAACCCAGCCATCATGTCACCATCCAAAGCACCTGAAGGTATCTGTCTGATTCCATGGAGCAAATGAGCCTTTGGAACAGAAAAGGATTTGTCTGTTTCTTTTGACCCTAGTCTTGTCTTATATGAACAGAATGCTGGTTTGTAGTTTTCTGTGCAGGGTTGGAAGCAGCAGACAGCACAGAGGAGCAAAGCTGGCTGTTTGCTGCCCTTCCAAGCAATGCAGGGCTCCAAAGTGAGGAATGCTGCAGGTTAAGCCTGTATTGAGAGCTTTACAGTAAACCTTAGGGGAAAAAAGATAGTGCTTACAGTCAGTTCTTTTTAAAGGGATGCACAGGGTTTCCATTTATGCAAACTAAACTATTCCATTGCTCCACAAAATTCCTGAAGTGTAAAAAACCCATCAGTGTCTTTATATTTTCATCTAGTCTGTATCCTGAAGTATTCATACATGCAATTTGCAGTAGCATGGTTCCTGTGTGATGCAACTGCAAGAAGCTCTGAAGTTGCTGGAATGCCATTCATTCCCTGCCTTGTCAGGTTAAGGCATCTGGGCAGTTTATCCCTGAATGTAAATTGTGCAGTCTTTGTAGGAATGACCCTGCAGTGGAATCTCCAGTGTGCTCAGCTTGCAGTGCTGGGATTCCTGTAACACATCAGACCGTGGCCTGCTGCTGACACAGCCTTTACGTGGCCACAGCAGATGCTCAGAGTAAGGACCTGCACATTTCAGGGATGAAGCTGCAGGGCAGTTACACCCATGTGTGTTGAGTAGAGCTGAGCTGCACAGAGGCCCCTTGGCTTAATGAGCCTCCTTGGGTGAGAAGTGAACTGAGCAGGCACTGGGGGGGAAGTGAGAAAGCAGAGTGGACTCTCCTGGGGTCAAATTTGGAAATCAGGACTGTTCTCTTCACTGTAGTCCTAATGAGATCTTTCATTATCTTGCAGTGGTTTGTTTTGTTGTTTGTTTTGTTTTTTTAATCTTTTCTTTATTCCTGATCTTTCAGTCATTTTTCATGATCAGTCCCCTATGGAGACAGGCTGAGAAAGTTGGGGCTGTTGAGGCTGGAGGAGAGGAGGTTGTGTGGAGACCTCCCAGCACCTGTCCAGAGTCTGAAGGGGCTACAGGGAGGGATCCTTCCTCAGGAACTGCAGTGACAGGACAAGGAGAGGTGGCTTCACATTGAAAGGGAGGGAATTTAGGTTGGACATGCAGAAGGAATTCTTCCCTGGAAATGTCCAAGGCCAGCTTGGATGGAGCTTGGAGCAACCTGGGATAGTGCAAGGTGTCCCTATCCATGGCAGGGGGTAGAACGGGATGAGCTTTGAAATACCTTCAACCCAAAATTTCTGGGATTTTGTTGAGATGAACAAACTTCTTGGTCTCTTCTGGTAATATTTATTGTATGTTAGATGAAAATTATCTATATCCTGATGTTTAAAAATGTTACCAGTTCCCTTGCTCCTTATCACTGCTTTATTTTCCTTTGTCAGTGCCAGTGATTCTGGCTTTATATCCCACTTCACTCATGCCCCTGCCTGGGTAGTTCCTGTTTTTTCCATGCATGTTCACTCTTCTCCACTCACCTTCCTTCCCTTCACAAAGCTGTACCCTGACTGAAATCTTTCTCACTTCTCACCTTTAGCAATTGCAAGTTTTGAGTGACCAATAAAGGGCAGTTTCCCAAGTGCAACATTCTTTTTATTAATCTTGACCTCTTTATCCCTAATGATTTTTTTAACTGAAGCTGAGGTAATGACAGAGGGTTTGTGACCTCATGGAGGGATATGTGTAACAGCAATTTATTTTCAAGTAATGTAGTCCTGCAATCAGTAAATATCCTGGCTTCAAAAGAAGGTCAAATGTATGAAGATTAGTAGATAAAAAAGAATGACATCTATGTTCCTGTGTCAATGCTTTTAAATTTCAGAACCTGAGTCTTTCTCAGAAGTAAGGTAAATGAAAAAAAAAACTTTACTGAATACGTCCAGAGAGCTAAATTATCATCTACACAGATCCCAGGAGGTTAGGAAATTCTGTTCCTTGCCTTTTCTCTCATGCCGAATATCAAAGGTTAAAATTTAACTCTGATTCCTGTATTGTGGTACAAGTGACAGAGCACCTGGATGGAATTGCTGGCTGGATGCAATTAGTTTAATTTGCTGACATACCAAGTTGCAGTTCTTTAGCTTGCTTCCAATCTAGCAACAATGCCAGCACTTGATGCAGAAAATGGACACTATATTCCTGAAGTGATACTGATGGTTTATTGAAATGTGCCATTTGCTCTTAACTGGTTCATTGGAGCCGAAGGGGAGAGAATGTAAAGCATTTTAACTGTAAATTTACATCAGCTCCAGCTCCAAATGGAGTTTGTATTATTTCAAAACCTGGTTGTTAAAAATGCTGAGATCTAAATCTCTGCTACAAAGTTTTGGGACCTGTTAGCCTGAGCTCCTTCAGCACTCCTGAATGTCGGCAAGAGTCAGAAACCCAAACTTGACACAGCTGTAAAAACACACTGAGAGTCTGTGGCCTCAGCAAATTCTACTGGTGCAGGCATATTTCAGATATAAATTTTACTCTGCTGTCCCTAGTACTAATGAAGTCAGTCTCTTTTGGTGGGTTTGCAGCCAGGTGTGTCCAGTTCTGTGGCTAACCAGTGCTCTTTACTTAATTTTTCCACTAGTGACATTTCTATCAAACTTTAAAAACAAACAGAAAAATTGGCTTGATGCAATGGCTCCAAGTGTTAATAGTAACGTTAGGCTGGGTAAAAGATTTCCTTTGGATCCTGCTTTGCCAGAGATCTCCACCTCGTGGCTTGCAGGGAATAGGTTTATACTGTGCAGGCTGGCAGTTGCTTCATCAGTTTGGAAAGGGAATTCTCTCAGGACTAGACATTGCTGCTGTTTTCTCCCTAAGAGAATTCTGGGGCCATCTGAGAATTAACCTGGCTGATCTCAGTATTGTGCTTCAGTAACTGTGGATTTAAGAGTTGTTATAAAAGTTTGTTTTAATATCCTTAGATGAAGCTGCAGAGTTGATAGGAAGGACATGGAGGTGTTCACTGGAACAGGATTTCAGCTGATAACAGGACAAGAGATAGGAGGGTTAAATAAATAAATAAATTACAGACTTACAACTACTCAAAAAATCCCAAACCAGAAAATCCCCACCACCCCTTCTCCTTTCTCCAAGCACCCCACACTAATGCTTTTGGGTGCAAATCCTGTGGGTCTCAGGAAGATGCATCAGGCTGGGTGTATTTATTCTAACACTTGTAACTATTTGTAGGCTCACTTCATCTGCCTTGCCCTGTATGTTGTGGTGGCATTCTGCTGCTGAAATTAATTAAAGTTATTTTCAGTGCAAAATGACAGTTTTTAAAATAATGAATAAATGTTCTAAAAGCTGTCAATTCATTTTATAATGAATAAATGTTCTAAAAGAGATAGGACTAGGAGGGGCTGTCCAGCCCAGTGTGCCAAACCTGTTTTAATTTATCATAATCTCACTTTCCTGTTTTCCCACCAGACCACTTAGACTCCTGCCCTCTTTTTTTTTCCAGGAACACATCTAGGTGTCTTTTGAATTCGTTTATTGGCTCTGTTCTGTGTAGCACAATACTGCCTTTGTTACACTTTTAGCTAGACCTGTTTATACCCAGTGCCCCATAATTTGCTCTCAATTACACTCATGTACATCTGAAGTAACAGCATCAGAATCAATACATGTAACTGAGAGCTGAAATTGCCTCTGGGAACTTGAACACCATTTTCGGTCTTGATACTCTTTTCACAATTAGAAAATTTCAGTTGATTAAAAATGCCAATGTACCTTACAGGAGCTACAGAATTACCTAAACTCAGTTTAATTCTCTTTAAGTTATTCTTACTGTGGAAAATAAAAAGTTTGACCCTTGTAACTAAAGACTCAGAAGGCATGGTGGGGGTGAGACCAGCAAGTTGTAGAATGGCTTTAGAGGGTGAGAGGACAGGGTGTAAAATGGATACAGTTTTAAAATAGAACTTGATCTTTGTATGAATTGAGGTGGAAAACTGCTGTACTGGGATCTTCAGGGGTCCTCTCCAGGCCTGCCCCTAAAACCTGATGGGAAGTCATGGAATCGATTTTGGGAGCACAGGAGTGAAACTACATTTTTGAGAGAGAATGGGGCAGAAGGCAAGTGGGTGCAGTATTTTGGGGCTGAAGTGGGGAGTTGGGATGAAGGGAATGTACTGAGGTAAAACATTGCAGAGAAGGTAGTGATTTTGTTGAGGAAATGGACTGGGATATGAGACAGGATACTGTTCAGTACAGCTGAAAAAGGTTTTTAAAAACCTATAGAACTAAAGAATAAAAGTTTTAAATTATCTATGTATATTTTGAAATGCTTTACTAGGAAATTGTAAGGAGAAAAATGTTACGATTTTTGATGACCGCTTGGAATATATAAAATTTCACTAGTTTCTAGTGTTCCCTTTAAAAAAAACCAAAGAAACAAAACCCTTGCCAAAGCAGTGAGATACAAAATTGCTGTGTATAGTTTTTCTGGTTTTTTTTTATTAAAATACCAGACATTGAATTATTAGTTTTACCTGAAGTTATTGTTTCAAGAACATCA
>WEIU01001673.1:684978-732046 GCA_013389925.1 Aegithalos caudatus | reverse complement strand
AAAAAAAAAAAAAAAAGTTCAACCCTTGATCTTTTCTCAAAGAGCTTGAAAGTTCACACTAAGTTTCCAGTACTTTGTCATTTCATAAATGAATAATAGTAGGTACTTTTCCAGAGGAAATTCAGTAAATTTGATTCTGTAAATCTTAATAACTTAAATATGTAGGATAGTGCACGTGTATGGAATGTTACCTTGAATTATCTCAACTGTGATGATGTCTGGAACAAGCTGTAATGATGCAAATGTAGCTTTACATGGAGCTTTGAAATATGGGCCTCTTTCTCAGTTTGTTTGTGGTGTAATTGTTCTAGAGACAGCATCTGTGGAACCAACACACCTGGGTGAAATGTTTGAGCCATGCTGAGGATACCTGGTATTGAAATCAAGATATAATAAAAGCTTGGGTTCTTTTCAGCTGGCCTGCCCCATTTTTCTGGCATAAAGAAATCAATTCTGGCACCAAAAAAAATCAATTTAAGTTTCCCAGATGTGCTGGATCCTGTTACTTTACTGTAAGGTGGTGTCATTGGCCTGTTCTGTGCCTTGCTTGAGTTCCTGCAGGAATTACACTGGAAGCTGCTTTGTGGCACCTTTTCTAGAGATACCTTTTTTCAGTATTATGTCTTTTTCAGTATTACATTACTCTGTGTCCATTATAAAGGGAAAGGTTCTTCCCCCAGAATGTGCTTTCAAGCTGCTTCATAAAAACAGAAATATTACCAAGACCAGAGTCTGTTCTAAATCAAACCAACCATTGAGAGCTTCTCTGTTGTTCCCATATATTTTAATCACATTGTTGCTTGTGCTTTTCTCTGCAGTTAGAAAGTCACTGTTATCTTCTGCTTCCACTTCAGGAGCAAGTCTTGTATTTTCTTGTTAGAGCTTTGTTCATTTTTTGCTTCCATTTCCTGAGTTTTCTGGCCCATTTTATCCATTTACAGCACTGGCAGCTCTCTGAAACTTTTTTTTTTTTTTTTTTTTTTTTTTTTTTTTTTTTTTTTTTTATNTTTTTTTTTTTTTTGGACAGCTTTTGCTAAGTGCTCCCAAAGGAGAGCAAAAGATAATGATCAGGAAGTGCAAATGCAATCCCTGCAGTAATCCCAGTGCCTGCTTCCACACTTGCTGGCTCCTCTGATTTCTTTTAGAACCCTGGTAAAGCAACAGCATAGGATATTTCTTTACACATCCAGGGAAACTGAGGTGCTTTTCTGTTTTCCATTCTAGTCTGGGAATCTCAGTGGATTCTATTCCTTTTTCTGTCCTCAGTCTTTCTCTTCTCTTTCTGGTCTTACACAGCACTTGCTTTATCTCTATTAATTAGTTAATTACCATTACACTTCTGTAAGAGCTCGAATGTTTTTATTTCATTCAAAGGTCAGGAAATAATGCCAAAGCTTTAAATACCAGCATATCTAATCTTGGACATCTCTCTTTGTCGATAGCAAAGTGTTCATGCTGATTTCCAAGACAGTCAGGAGGCCCTGAGGCCAGGAGAATAAGTGCAAATAAAAGAGACAATTTTAGGACTGGGATGTTGTGGATGGGAGATGGCCTCAGTACAGTCTTGGTCAATGAGAAATGAACAACATTGATCTGAATGGATTTTCACAGGGCTTGGCACCCAGCAGGATCTGGCAGGGAAGAGAAGGCAGGCCTGTGTGTGAGCAGGGGTTTTAGGGGGTGTCCCCTGAGCTTTGGAGTCATTTGTCTCATTGATGCTGATTCTGTTTGGAGATGCTGTTGGAAGACTTCATTTTTTAAAAGTGGGAAAGTGGCAGAGCTCCTATAATTGGTGGAAATACAGGACTAAAGTCCCAGAGGACAAAGCCAGGTACCAAGAGCTTAAAAATAATGTGTCTCCTTGAGAGCATCCTAAATTTGCCCTTTTGTATTTCCTGTTTTATTATAACCTTGCAGGAGGGAAGATAACCCGTATATGGCTTTAATCCATATTATTCAGGAAACTCTGTAAGGAAGATTTTGGCTTCTTAAAATCCTTGCCCATGCTTTTAGGATCTTCTGGAAGTTTATTTATTCACAGCAGCATAGAGTTTGAATGAAATGCAGAAGTAAGATGGAAAACTCACAATATCTTACCAAGCAGCATTTTCATGGTTCACTTTCCTCCTTTGCCTTTTACTTGAGGGCAGAGCTAGGGTAGAGAAATAATTTTTGTTCTCTTCTAAAAGGTTACAGTAATAAAGAAACTCTTGTTAACATCAGAGTATATGGCAGGCAGGAGTTTTCACAGTCTGGCATTGTTTATTTTACCAGCAATTTGGAACCTTCTGCACTCTTAAAATATTGGCAAGAAAATATTTAACTGTTAACTGTTCTGTGGCCTGCGTGTGTTTGAAGCCCTGGGGAGGAGGAATGCTTGGGGAAATCGGGTTTTTCTCAGCTTATGATTGAAACCAGAAGGTGCAGAATATTGGTAGAAGGTGAAAGCAATGTGACTTCAAATTAGAATTTTACCCAAATGTGGAACTGATGGGAGAATGTCAAACGGGTCACATATGAGCAGGGCCCTGCCAGGAGGGAGTGGGGAGGCTGATGGAGCAAATACAAATCAGCCAGTCTGCCAGGCACTACAGAAATGAATTTGAAAAGGTAATAGTAATTGTGAGTATTTGCATTTATCCTGGCCTCTGTCACTGCATAAAGGTTGTAGCAGTAAGGATTAGGCTGGTTAATTGTTGACTAATTGTATGAACTCTAGCATTTGTAACTTAATTTGAAATGAAATAAACTTTTTTTTGGACAGTTTTTTTAGGGGAGGAGATGGGTGCCTTGCTGTTCCCCTCCAACAGAAGCTTGTTCTGGTCCCAGATTCTGGAGAAAGAATGTTTTTTTGTGTTCTTACCATTTTTTTCCCTAGGGGAGGATGACCTACTTGGTATGAGCAGGATCATTCTTGCTTATATTACTACATAAAATGCAGCCTCTTCCCATGAGGGTATTAAAGGTTATGGTAAAGGGAGCAGGTTTTTTAATAGCACTAGCACTTCTCAGGTGAAATTCCTGCCAAGTCAGCAAAGTGACCTGATCTGGTGTCCAGGATGGTCTAATGAGCTGTGCCTGTCCTGTTGGAAGTCAGGGCAGGAAAGAGCAGAGACCCAGACAGGAGAGAGACCTCCCAACCTCTGCAAAGGTCACCAAAAATGGACAGAGGTGAACATGCTCAGAACTCGTGCTCCTATCAGATGAAGATCCAGTGTGTGCTGTGGCTGCAATGACCAGAGATATTTGGGATAAAGGATAAGAAACAGAACTGTTGGGCAGTTCCTTCTGGTACATTCTCCTGGCATTCACTAACGAGTAACCCGAGAGCTGCACAGGGACCGCCAGTTTGGGATCACTGACAGAAATCCTCCAGGAATGTGCAGCCCTTGGTTACCTCTTCCATATTTTTTGCTCTTTAATGCCCTGTGACAATGACTTCTGCCACTTAAAACGTGTTGGATGAAAAACACCTAAATTTTAAAATTTTATTTGATTATATTAATAGATTATTTTCTACATCTTTTTAAAAGAGAAACAGTGGACGATAATTCTTTGTTTATCTGCTTGATACCACTCATAATTTTACTTCTTCACCATCTTCTTCCCCATTTTATCCTGAAAAGTTTCCTGAGTGTTTCCTCATACATCTCATCATGGTCTTTTCTGTGTGTTTTCTACTGCTTCTAGATCTGTTCAGAGATTAAAAGGTAACAATTATGCACAGCATTTTATATGCAGTACATTATGGATTTTTGCAGACTAGAGTTCTTCTTTGGTTTATATTCCTTACATAATAATTCCTAAAATTTATTTATCTTTTTCTTCACTATTGAATTGTTCAACTTTTTTTTTTTTTTTTCTCTTAAAGATCCATTTCCAAACTGTATCTGCTAAATGTGTGCATGTTAAATAGGTTTTATGGATTATTTTTTTAGCACCTACTACTGGTACCTTTATCAGCATTGAATATCACTGGTCATAATTATCTGTGATTTTTATTTTCATTTACTGTATTTTTCTACTGATTTGTACGTACCTGTTTCTTCTGAAAGACTTTTCAGATTGGATGCCATCCTTCCTGTCTCTGCAACCATTAGCTAAGATGTTTTGTTTAGTTTAGTACTTTGTAATCCCTGGAATTTTGTTGCTCTTGACTTTCATTAAGTCATCTGAAGCCTTCCTCTGGGTGGATTATATCACCTGGAATATGATGGACTGGGAGTGTCCAAGCCCAGGGTGGACAGGGCTTGGAGCAACCTGGTCTGGTGGAAGGTGTCCCTGCCCATGGCAGGGATGAGAAATGGATGGGCTTGAAGGTCCCTTCCAACCCAAACCATCCTGGGATCATTCTCTGACTCTCAAAATCCTGAGTGCTGTGAGAAGGTGATGGAGCAATGATATTCACTGCCTGATCCTGTGGAAAGACTGGGCCAACAGAGGAAGCCCCTGTTTCAGGGGGAACTCAGCAGAGGAGATGGATCTCCTCAGGGTAGCAAACCAGGGTGCTTCTTGCTGAAGCACATGGTGAGTGCAGAAAGTTCCCTGGACAAGCTGCTGGACATAGAGACATTTTGGAGGTTACTCTCTAAACAAGAAGCAAGAGTTGGGAAGTACTCTTAGATGAAATTGGTTGGGAGAAGCCTTGAAGGAAGTATATATCAGCCTTTGTGGGGCTGGCCTCTTCTCAGGGATTCTGGCTGCTCTTGAAGGCAGGATACCCTGGTAGGTGGCTCCTTGGTCTGATCAGTGTTCCTGGTGTGTGACACTTTGTGACAGTCCCTGAGGTTTGTCTCAGTGAGGAGCTGGAGCTTTTACAGGATCTCTCTGAGTGCTCATGGTGTGTATTTACCTAAATGTTTTATCTACCTTTACTTCTGTCTTCTCCAGTGCTTCTTTCAAACTTGGTTCTCTAATTTCCTTTATTAGTTTTATCAGGCTGAATTCCTGATTCTGGTGTGTTCAGATACACATTGGTGATTAGCTTTAGGCTTTTAGCAACTAGTTTTTGCAAGAGGCATTACAGGAAAATCCCTCAGCAACTGCTCACCTTACAGAGAATCAGCACAACTTTACAGGGCACAGCAATTCAACCTCTTTTCCCTGATCTTCTCTTGGGAGATTGTCAGTGAGCTCTGCCAGCCACATTCTGCAGGGAAGCCGGAATTTGGAATAAGCCATAGAATACAGTTCAGAGTGTACTGTGATCTCTGCATCTGTAACTGTTACCATGGCAGAGCTTCCAGGTTAATAAACTGCCAGACAGGAACAAACCTCATTTTCTGGGCAGCAGAAAGGTAGGGGTGAGCAATGGCTTTTGCTGAAAGATGTAGGTAACGTTGTATAACTTGCTTTTCTGTGTCTTTCTTGGAATAAACTTGCTCTGAGCAGCCTTATTGATGATTGCACAATTGTTGTGAAGGTAGAGCATGCACAATTTTTCCATTAGCATGTTGTTTTTATGGATTGAAGATTTTGGCAGGAGCTGGTTCTGCTACAATCCAACATTTAGCTTTTATCTAGGTTAAAAGAATATTGGAGTAGGTTATTGAAGAAGGCTTTAAAGATTGTTCTCTGAAGTTAATGATTATGGAGGTGTACTACAAAATTACTTCTAATTAATAAAATAGAGAATTTATCAGAAGACAATATTTAAAGCATACAGAACTCAAGCTGTGGCTACTTATAAGCAGTGATCTGTAGCAGAGTAGTTAAAAAAGGTTTAAAAATAGAAGATTGGAAAAATAATTTCTTGAATATCTCTGTCATTTCACAAGTATGTGCCTGAAGGAACTGGCCATTATGGCCCATTGCTACAGAAATCTTTCTAATATTTTTTATTAATTTAATCTTTTTGATGCTAGCTACAGTCTCAGTCATGTCAAAATTACGGTCCTGCAAGCAGTAGTGACATTATAGGATGAAACAAAAGGGCTGTGTTTGCCCATTTAATGTCATATGTATTTTAACACAATATTTTGAGCAAACACTCAAAAGGCCATATATAAGTGCTTATATATTACTTATAAATAATACAAACCATATTACAAGTAATTCTGTCTGATTGCAAATTGAGAGAAGGGGCATAAAAAAGCCTAAATATTAGTGGAGTGACATTTTTAACCACAAAAGATTGGTCCTGTATCTCCTTCAGGAACTTTTGCTGATATTCCTGCTCCAGCAGTCAGAAGTGTCAGTGAAAGTGGTTGATGTTTATGGCAGTGGGACTGCAGAAGTCTCCAGAGTGGACTCAGCCATGACAAGATGAGTGTACTCAGACCTGTGAAACTTGTTTTGCACAAGGGATGGATTAATTTTTACTGTATCAGCATGAACCACTGCTTTGTTGTTGCAACTTTGACCACTCCAGGAGCGTGCTGCTGGTGAGGTGTGACAGTGCACCTGGAAGAGCCCAGTTCTGGTTTGAAAAGATGACTGTGCTGACACATCCATTGTGTACAGGTACAGGAGCAAACACATTGTACAGGAGAGGCTATTTATTCGAGCAGGAATGGTATAATGAGAGTGAGGGGGTGGAAACCCAAGCCAGAAAATTCAAATATGAAATGAGATACACATGTTCAACTGTGAGAGCGATACGCTTTAGCCAAACACAACTTAGTGAGCTTAGTACAGGGGGAACTCGGTGAAATGTAATGGTCTGTGATATGCAGAGGGTCAGGTTCTATGATCTAATCATTTCTTCTGGCTGAAATCTCTTCATAAAAAAGTCTAGTTCAAGCATAACTTACAGCCTAAAGAGAGGAATTGCTGCCTGGAATTCAATGACTATTGCTTGTTTGAGGCAGTTAGAAGTGCCCCTTCTGGCTTTATAGTCTACGGAAGGATTAATGTGTTAAAGTAGCTTAAGGGTGCAACACATGCTGGCAAAAGCTGAAGCAGAAAGAAACTCCTGTTGCAGTGCTCTCAGACAGTGCAGCCCATGGCCATCCCAGCTGGGGCAGCGCTGGCAGGACCCAGGTGGGTAATGACACTGCCAGGGATCCCATACCCTGCTCCTGGATGGGCTGCACCTTGGCACCTGGGCTCACCCCTGGGCTGATGGCTCTGAGGAGGCAGAGAACATCAGAGCCCATGGAATTGTTAAGATTGGTAAACACTGTTCAGATCATCCAGTCACCATCAGTAAATGCAACACCACCTCCATGTTCACCATTAAACCATGTCCTCAAGTGCCACATCCACGTGTTTTCTGAACCAGGGATGGTGACTCCACCACTGCCCTGGGCAGCCTGTGCCAATATTTTTAAAATCTTTCTGTTGTTTCTTTTCCCTCATGTCCAATCTAAACCTCTCCTGGCACAACTTGAGGCTGTTCCTCTTGCCCTGTCGTTTGTTACCTTCCAGTCTGTGCACACTGATCCTACTCTGCACCGTGAACCAAAGCAAGTGGGGAGGAGGAGGAGATTCATTACCAGAGGAAGCTCTTGGTCCATCACAGGACACTGATATGGACTGATTTTGGAGCAGCATTCACTTTAAATACCATGTCCACGTGTTAGGTCTTTTGCTACATATCCAGCAGAACAGGACAGCACTGTGCTCTTACTTCTCTACAAATCTTCTTAGAATAGAAAACCTTCTGTGAGACTTGTCTGCTGCAGAGTCACCCTCAGCATGTGGCTGTTGGATGATGCACATGAACTCCCTGAGGCTGAAGATGGTTTCTTCACTGTGACATGGAAAATCCAGCAGCTGCTTGCTGCAATTGTCCCACAGGCAGAATGTGGGCTCATGGAGCCTTTCAGAGAGCAGCTGCGACCTGTAGCGAGGAGATAACGTTAGCTGTACATTTCCTTGTTTCAGAGCTCTTGTAAAGATGAGATGTGCACCAAAAATGGTTTTGAACTAACACAGTCCTGTGTCACTCAGCACATAAATCTGTCCAGTGACAGCTTTGCACTGGGCTGTTCCAAGGAAGGCAAAGGGGCAAAGTCCCAAGAAGAGCTCCAGATGTTACTGATTTTTTCCTTGTTACTAGCAATTACTCACTTGGAATTCTCTAGCAGTTTTTCTTCCTTATAACAAACTGTAGAAGAGTCAGCAGAATCATGACCAACCAGATCCTGAAAGTGGCCAAGTTTCTGATCCTGAAGATCCTGAAACTCGTACAAGCTTCGAAAGAGGAAGCACTTCCAGCAAACACTGCTTTGGATTTGCTCATTTTTCTTGATTTATAAAGAAGGATTTTTTTCCTTCAGTGTTAGTACGTGACTGGTGCTAGTTGTGTTCTTCAGAAACTGCAATATTCCTTTAAATATAATTTCATTGCCTAAGATACGGCTCCATCCCCCAACTCGGATTTTATATCTGAAACTGTCTTTTAAGATGTATTTATTGCCGTGTTTGTTTAACTTGGTTATCTCCTTCATCGATCTGTTTCTTGCTAACTTAAAGCTGCTGCTCTTTGGTTTTAGTAGGGAAAGCTGTTTCCCCAGGGATGTATAGTCCAGGACTTGTCTCTGTAATGGGACTATTTGTTTTCTTTGCCCCTTGCAGTTGCCTGCTGTAACATTTGTAGTATGTGTTAAGTAATCCTTGAGGTAACATTTTTATTATGTCATAAAAAGTGCGTGGCAAATATATAATAACTCATGGAATTTGTTTGTTTAAAATGGAAGGATAATTTATTGAGTGTGTTACATGAGACCTGCTCCCCCTTATTAGAGCTGTAGAAGTGCAGCTTATTTAGAAGTATGTTCTATTGAGAAAAACCACGATCTCTGACATGCATAGAAGGTTTGAGCATGGTTGGGTAGAAATGACATCATAGTTTATATACTCAATAAAAATTTAATTAAGTCATTACAGAAGTTGCAGTCATCATTTAACCCTCTGATTTCTTATGTTTAGTTCTTTTTTTAAACATTCAGTAATAACCAGTCTCCAAATCTTGATAGCCTATAAAATATCTGCATGAATTTTAATAGCTTATATTAATGGAAAAATATGAGTAACTGACATAAAAGGAATTTTCCTTGTGTTTGCACTATGTGCATTGCTATAAAAATCAACAGATGAAAAAAGACAGTGGTTTAAGGGAAGAGTATATGAACTGGAAACTTGTTCACTTGGCAGAAACTAACTCATATTTTGATAGAAAAGCTGTTGTGTAATTGCCAAGGTGAATACTCGTAAGGATACTGAGAGAGAATTCAGGAGAAGGGGTTCCCAGTGTGGTGGGTGTGATGGGCTGGTGTGTCTTGTGTGTAAATCCTGTCTCTGCAAAGTGCATTGTCACACCTGAGTGTCTGCTGGTGTGCAGGGCTGATGGGCCTCATCATCTGTACTTATGGAGCACATGGGAGCTGTAGAAAAGAAATGCTTTGTGTCTCTTGATCCCTCAGGGGAGTCAGTACAAAGAAGCAGCTCTACCAAGGTGCAGCTGGGCCCTTGGGAGAGGAACTGCATCACTTTGTTGGTAGAGGTAACGAGTAGAGGCAAGAGGGGCAGGCAGTGTGGGTGAGGGAGATGCACAGGAGGCATTCCAGCCATCCCTCTGCACCCACAGTTGGTCCAGTCCCATTTTAAGCTCACATGGGGTCAGTTCTCATGCCAATGGGTGGCTTAGGCCAACCCAGCAAATACTTAAGCAGTTATTAAATTTAGTTAAAGGTCAGTGTGGAACTTGGACTGAGTCACACTTAGAGCATGGGGGAAGTTGCTGTGTCATCACAGACTCTGAAAGAAGTTTAATCATAGTCCAAAACTTGTGAGTCTGAGCTGCTAGAGATGCTGAAGAGGCAGAATTCATGTTCTTGCTGGCTGAGAGTCAGTGTGTACAGTGCAGGAGGAACAGTGGCAGGGTAGTGTCTCTGTCTTGAGCATTCCAGTACTTCCACTCTATGGATATGCTTATCCAGCCCTGCAGTCTCTGCTTTGGGAAAAAAAAAAAAAAAAAAAGGTGAAAATCCTTGGAGTTTCTACAGATGAATGAAGGTCTGGAAGAGCTGCTCAGTAGTTAAGCTGCAGAGGGGTGTCCATGCTCTTGGGCTGTGCTGCCACTGCAAGGGCAGCCTTGCTTCACACTCCCCCAGCAGCATTTTCTGTCCACTCCTGCAGCTGGTGGCAGAGCTGGGATGTTCCTGCAGCTGTTGTGGTGGTCTGGGATGTTCCTGGCAGTTGTGTGTTGAGTAGCACCGACCTCAGCTATGTCAGAATTAACAGAGCTGTGTCATGGGGGGTTCCAGAGAGACTGACTCTTGCTTGCAGCCAAATCTCAGTGGGATGGGCTCGGGCACTGGTGGTTCTTTGTCCACTGACAGTGAAATTTGGAATATTTTCTCCTCACCACTGCCTTAGAGCCTGTACTGATGGTTTTCTGGTTTGTTTTCAGATTAATTCTACTGTTCTAAAGGAAGACTTGAAAAGGATGGTGGAAAATTTCTATGCAGCTCTGTTTGGATACGATGAGGTAAGAAAGCTGTTTTCAGGGAATGTACAACGAGTAGACCATCTAATTCCTGAACACAGAATAGTTCAGATGGGTAAAACATTCACTATCCATTTCTTTGAAGAAATACTATGTTAGGGAAACAGCCTTGAATCAAAGTTCTTAGAATAAAAGAGCACAGAGCATATGGATTTAAACCGTGGGGTGTGGAAGGTAGGGTGTTCTTTGTGCTGACCATCCCTTCTTGGCCACCACTGAATTGTTTCCTCCCTCTGAATCCTGTTGTACTCAGCTGTACTTTGAAAGTGAAGAGAGGATTTATGGAGTATTTATAGGGAGTCTATGGGAGAATATTTATAGGCAGTACCTAATAATACAGGGAGGCAAAAGCACCACTCTGCACAAGTGTCTGCAGGACTTTCAAGAAGAAAATACAATTACATCCTTTTTTTGCTCTAGTGAGTGTTGCTTTTCAGATGCTCTTATTCACATCATGATATTATTTTTTTGCACAGTGATTTGCATTATTAATATATTTTAAGTGTAACCTCATAGAGTTGTGGACAGTGTTACACATGCAAGGTTTAATCTAGTCTTAAGTATAGCCAGGATGTGTCTGCTTGTGCTTTGTTGCAGTCTTTTTGATCGTGTTTGCTTTGATTAAAGACAAATGTTGACTTTTTTATTTTTAACCGAATATTTTTAAGTCTTTTGCCTCTGGCAAATGTGTCAGCAGAAGGCAGGAGTTATGAGCCTGTTGTGACAACACCACATAATGTAAAGAGACAATAAAAGTTCAAGAGAATTTGGACAAATAACATTCAATGGATGCTGTTCTTGTATAAACCAAAGTTAATATTAGATTTAACTGGAAAAATCTAGTTAGTTCTTGATGAGTAGGATTTCTCTCTCATTTAGAATGAAAAGTAAAAAAAAAGCCGGGAAAAATAGCAAACTTCAGACTACAGTTCTGCAACATTGAATTAAATATTCTTTAATTTTTCTTTTTAAAGTGTCATAGGCTCCACACATTCCCATGAGGCAGTGCTGCCTTCTCTGTAAGATCACCATTTTTATGGTAAAGATTTCATAACATAGAAATGCAGTTATCAGCTCTGACGTGAGGAATACCCGAACCCAGGTTTTTTCCAAATTAACTTGCCAGAACATTGGTTACAGGCTGCTCTGTAAATTAATTTAAGGCCAGGTCTGTTTTTCCATTCTGGGAAAGAGTGATGCTGCTGCCTTTCCGTGTGCAGAGCCCATGGCAGCTGTGGGCTCTGGGACAGGTGCCGTGGCCAGGGGCCAAGTACACGAATGGGGGTGTCTTGTGTTCAGACCTTCTTCACGTGCAGGTTTTAATCTCTGTACTTCCCTTCAGGGAATCTTGTCTGATGATCACGTTCTGGCAGCAGCTCTTTGGAGAAACCTTTTTAACAGGAACTGTGATGACCCCCGGCACCTGGAGCTGCTGGTGGAGTACGTGCGCAAACAGGTATGGCCCCGCTCTCAGCCTCAGAGCGGGGAGGGCTTGCTTTCACTGCTTGCAGCTCACTTCTCGTAAATAGAACTGATTTTAATATTCCGTGATCATTTTTAAGGAGAAGAAGGCAAAAATCTGAAATCTGGATAGGATTTATTATAGAGTCATGTAATGTCCTAAGCTGGATGGGACCCTCAAGGATCACCCAGCCCAGCTCCTGGCCCTGCACAGACCCCCCAAACCCCACCCTGGGCATCCCTGGCAGCGCTGTCCAAAGGCTCCTGGAGCTCTGGCAGCCTCAGGGCCATGCCCATTCCCTGGGGAGCCTGGGCAGTGCCAGCACCCAATGGGGGAAGAACCTTGCTGATATCCAGCCTGACCCTCCCCTGGCACAGCTCCAGCTGTTCCCTCAGGTCCTGTCCTTAGTCACCAGAGAGAATAGATCATTACTGCAGTGTGATGACAAATGGCTGCAGAGAAATAAATGGAATATTGAAAGCAATCCTGCTCACCTATTTCTGGACCCATGCTATGGAGGGGCTTGACAAAATGTGCCAGAAATAGGCTGTAACTTGTAGAATTGTTATCAGTGTTAGAGAGTTGGGGTCCTCCTCATAGTGAAATAGCACATAGAACTTGAAAGTCTCTTGGTGACCTTTGAGAAAGAGAAACAGACGGGTTTGTTTCCCAGAATTATTTCTATTTCTTTCAGTTATTAACTGGAGGAGACAATACTGAATAGTGTTTGTCCTTTCAGCCCTGAGGAGGTTTGTGAACCAGATTTCTAGAAAATGTTGGTGGGATAAAGTCCATGTGGGCACCAAAGAAAAGGGGTGAGAGAGGTTATGGAAGAAGAGTGGAGGGTGTTGGACAGGAAATTGCCAGAACTTTCACATCATTCTCTGTAACGTTTCCAGTACCATATTCAGGATCAGATAGAGGTATGGAGAGACATTACTTAAGTGAGTGTCAAAAATGGGAAATAAAGGGCTGAGCTTCCTAAGGACACTTAGGAAATACCAGAGAGTTCTTGGGAGGGACTGGCTTAATTAAATGCTGAAGGTTGGTGATGCTCAATGGTGAAGCTGTAGGAAAGTTTGCTGGGGACAAACACATATAAAAAGTATGTAATTTGGGATAATTTCTTGCCAGATGGGGAATTTGTTGCACTTCTGGTTATTCAAGCAAATGATAGGTCTGAAGCAATCAGTAGTTGAACAGGAAAGAGTGATCAGATGGGAAAATGTGGCACATTGGGGAGGAATGAGCACAGGTTCTGTGCAGACAGGTCATTCCTGCAGACAAGTGGTGCACTTGAGGAAAACATTCCCAGCTTTACGTAGGTACCAGTGAGCTCTGCACTTTACCACACAGGAGTGAGGCCTTGAGATTACAGCTGTATTATCAAAAAATATCAGTTCAGCACTCCGTAGTGTTTAAAAAATGTAAAACAAATGCTCAAACTACTAGGGAAGAAATAAAGGATAAAATATTGCTGTGGTGCCAGTTCTACCTCTCTGGTACCATTGTGAGCTGGAATAATGTGTCTAGTTCAGGCGCTGACCACCAGGACAGATAAAACCAAAGAAGGCTCAGAGAGGAGCACTAAGGGTGACAGTGAAACTGCTTCTTTATTAACAATCAGTAGAATCCCTTGCCCAAAAAAGAATGGGAGAAAAAGTGGGAGACATCTCTGGGAGATCCTGAAGGCAATGTGAAAGGTGAGCAATGAAAGGTGTTCAGGGACACAGGAATGTGGGGACAGAACATTGCCATAGTTTTCCAAAGCCACTGGCAAGGTTTATGGAAGAAAAATTTGCCCAGGGCTCTTTAATCCACAACCACTTCAGCCTGGAAGTCTCCAAGGCCAGGCTGGACAGGGCTTGGAACAGCCTGGTCTGATGAAAGGTGTCCCTGCCCATGGCGGGGAGTGGGACTGGATGGGTTTTAAGGCCCCTTCCAACCCCAACCATTCAGGGATTTCTTCTGTTGTGAGGATGAGCATTCATTGCATGTTCGGCTCTTCCAGCTCATGTGCTTTTATGTGATAAATCCCCGGTGTTCCCTGCTGGCCAGGCCATTTTTCCATAGCTAAAGCCTGGGGTTGTGTGCAGAATGGGAGCTCTCCCTGGGGTGCTGGTTTGGGCAGTGTCCCCTGCAGTGTGTGCAGGATGGGAGCTCTCCCTGGGGTGCTGGTTTGGGCAGTGTCCCCTGCAGTGTGTGCAGGATGGGAGCTCTCCCTGGGGTGCTGGTTTAGGCAGTGTCCCCTGCAGTACCACCAGGAGGATGTAGTGACTCAGGGCAGCTCTGTGTGCCTCCTCTTTGCCTGTTGCCAGAGCTGCAGAGGAGGCATTGCTAAGGCACCGGTGACTGCAGAGCATCTGCAGATCCTCATCCCGGCCCTCGCACCGTGCTTCGCAGGCAGAAGTGACCCCTTCAGGCCTACCTCACCCAAACGGCCGAGTAGGCTGAAATCTCGCTGTTGTGCTTGCTTTTTGGAAGGGCAGGTGTTTGTGAGGGGGCTGAGGGGGCTGGCAGGGCGAGGGGAGGGTGGCAGTGACGTGCTGTGCTCGCAGGTGCAGCACCTGGACGCGCTGAGCGGGGAGGATCTGCTGCTCACGGGCGAGGTGAGCTGGCGGCCGCTGGTGGAGAGCAACGCCCGCAGCATCCTCAAGCCCCTGTCCCCCGTCTACAACGACGAAGGACTCTGAGATCCACGTGCCAGAACTGCTTGGGAGGCGTGCCTGGAATGGGACTGGGCTGAGGCTGCGTGCTCAGGGAGAAATCTGCTGCTGGAAGGAAAACATTTCATTAGCTATCCCATCTGTGGTGCCTCTGTAGCCTCCTGGACAGCCATACTCCCAAATCTTCACCTGCAAATAAATGCTCATTGTTTAAAAAACCTCTGTCCTTTTTATGGCCCCGAGTGGCCCTTGCTGACAAATGGGACAGAGCTGCCTCCTGCCTTTAGGAAACCAGGTATTCACCATGATGTAGAGTTCTCTCAAGAAGACATTTCTGTCCCTTGCTTCATCTAAAGAGCTGCTACTCAGAGACACAGTGGTGTCCTCTGCTCCCTGAATGGTTGTGAATGTAAATCAAAGCTTTGCATATTTAGATATTAAGTGTATATTTTAAATGCCTGATATCAAGATGGAATGGTCCATCTTTGTTTCAGTGGAGTTACGAATTGCTTTAACAGATTCTGAAGGGTTTTCTGTGAAAATCCCTTTTAGGAACTCTCTGCTTTGTTGCACGAGGATAAGAGAATGCAAAGAATAATGCACAGTCCCCAGCAGTCCTCTGTGACTTTGGCTGTCTTAGGGAGATTAAAGCCCCAATTGTGGCTGGCTGGCACTAAAAGCTGCCTCAGTACTTACTTGATGTTTCAGTCTGCCTTGCTGATACTTCCACATTCTTTATAGAATTGTTCTCTAGGAATTCCTTTATGAAAAGAACATCCCTGTGTCCCTGTTGTGTCCCTGGACTCTGCCATCCTCCATCCCCCAAAGCAGCGGTCCAGGAGTTTTTTATTTAGCAGGATCCTTCAACAGCAGTGAAAACTTTGTATGGCTGTGCAGGCAAATGGTGCCAACACAGTAATTAATTAGAGGAGCAGGAGCTGCACTGATGAGATCAGCAGAGGCCGAGGTGCTCTGTGTGGGTGGATGGTTCACCAGGCTGTTTCCAGGTCAGTGGCAAAACAGTTTTCATTTCTCTCCTGTCCAGAATCTGAGTCAATAATAAATGTCAATCTGGGTTAAATTGCTGTGTTTGTTTTCTTTGCCATGTGTGCTTTTGATAAGAATAAGCCCTATAAAATCAGACGTTATTCATAATAAAAGTATTAAGTTAAAGTAGAAGGTGATAATCTCTAATTTGTGAATTTAATCCTTAATTTTTGACTCCTTAGTCTGGTGAAAGTGTAATTGCCTGGCTGTGACTATTCTTCCTTCTCAAGTTGCTTTCTTCATAGTGTGTGTGTTGGGGAATATTTGCCACCCCTTCCCCATGTAAAAAGCAGTGGGATGCAGCAAAGAGGCTCCCCAACACCGCCTTGTGTGGGTTTGGTGGTTTGGTTTTTTTTTAATCTTCTTTTAGGGAGCCTTCTGTGTATAAAAAAGGCATTTTGTCTTTTTTTTTTTTTTTCCCAGGGCGAGCTTCCTCAGTTTAACTTGTTATAAAATGAGCCATGTAAAGAGCCCCTCTTTCTGTGTGAGATGTATCCCTTCTCTGTGAAAACATTACAGCCCAAACAACTTGCTTGCAGTTTATTTAAGATGCTTTTGTTGAAAGCTGAGCTAAGCAGAGAAACCTCTTATGTGTGAAGTATTATACAGTGTGTGTGAGATAATAACACCTTGTAATTCATTACAGCTGGCTTGTATTTACATAAAAGAAGGCTGAGCTGTGTAGGAATTTGCTGATTAATTTATTTTTAATGAGAGTGAAGTATACCAAGTACCAAAATAAACTTTACTTTGTGTATCTTACTGCTCCCAAAATAGGTGGAAAAATTAATGGTAGATATTTTGGCTCAAAGCTACATACATTAATTCATATACAAAACAGTTATTTAAACTTTAACCCCTTTCCTGCTGTGTAATTTGAACCTGGGCTCGTGTTTTCCATGCCATGGGAACACAGTGCTGGGAGCACACCACCATCCAGCCCAGGGACTGTGGGGAGGACAAAGCTGCAGGAATTCTTGGGCTGGCCTGGAGGGGAGAACACATTTGTGCTCTGAATGTGGGACAGCACATGGTCAAACTCACCCCTCCCCTGTGTTTATGGGCAGGAGGCTCCACAGGGATGGTGCCAGATTGGAGTCATTGGCATCTGCCCTTGCACCTTTTATTAGGGTGAGAATAAAGGCCTGTAATCAGGGCTCTGGCTGAAATGCCTTCACCCACCCTTGGAAGGGCTGAGCCAGCAGTGGGGTGTGCTGGGGCGTGTGGGGTGGTGACAAGGCAGATGCTGTCTCTGAATTAAAAGGGTAATTTGTTAGAGAGGCAAAATCCACTGGAGGCTACACAGGACCAGGGAAGAGTTTGCTTCACAGTCATTAGTTACCCAGAGACAGAATCCTACAACACTAGATTGGATATCGGGAAGAAATCCTTCCCTGTGAGGGTGGGGAGGCCCTGGCACAGGGTGCCCAGAGAAGCTGTGGCTGCCCCTGGATCCCTGCGAGTGTCCAAGACCAGGTTGGACAGGGCTTAGAGCAACATGGAATACTGGAAAGTGTCCCTGCCCATGGCAGAGGGTGGAATGAGATGAACTTAAAATTTAAAGTTCCTTCCAACCCAGACCATTCTGGGATTCTGATGTTGCCCATGTTGCTCTCAAAAGGTGAGCTACAAAGCTGCCATTGTCAGTATCTTATATAAGACATCTCTCCAGACAGAAGGAAAGAAAATACATTTCTTATTGCAAGTGTCCAGCAGCAGATTGGCAGGTGAGTGATTCCTATGCACAGCTCTGCTTCAAGGCCAGCAGAACAGAGGGGGCTTAACCAAGCATTGTAAAGCCTGTCTTTTCCTATTTTCATAGTTTTCCAGTGGGAATTATTGAAGGTATTTCACTTATGGACAGTTCTTTGTTTATGGGTTTTTGGAAAGTGGTCTCAGACCATCAGCTTGGAGGCACTTACTGTATTTAAATGAACATATCCATGTGAATCTCTTCTGGAAGGATCCACTTTATCATCCAGTCTGATCTATTTCATATACAGCATTTGGACGTCACTTAGGATTCCAAAGGACTTCAACTTTCCCAGGTATGTTAAAATGAAGAGATCTGAGCCCCTAGGAAGCACTCATGATTCCAGCTGGATCCTGGGTTGCTCTCTTTTGGTAGAAGGATGAGCACTCAGTGTCTTCCTTCTCTTGTGTTTTGTACCATGGGAGAGTAGGAACATGTTTTGTCTCACCGGGTCAAACTTGGGAAGTCTCTTGCTTTAGGCTGGAATTTTTGAGATGTTTTGGAGTAGGGGAGTCATCTGATACTCTTCAATGCCCAGTCTCTATTTTAGGTGGTTAAATGTTTTCCTGTGTCACCTTGGCTGCTGTGCTCAGATCACCTTTGGGTGTTGGACTGTTTTCTCCTGCATCTTCAGAGTGCTGCAGTGCTGAGAGCACAGGCATCCTCGATCTCCACATTTCCTGAGCTATCCAGTGCTTAAGCTCTGCTGAAGTGCAGTTGCCACCTCCCAGGTTTGTGACTCCCATCCTTGCCTGCAAAGTGATTTTAGTCTTGTCTCTGCCCCACCAAGCCCTCAGGTCAGAACTGCTGCTCCTGAATTAACCACTGTCCTGTCTCCCTGCCCTTGGCTCAGCAAATGTGGGACACAGAAACGATACTAAGAACAATTTTTTCCACCAGAGCTTTCAATTAGATGAACGTAGAGTAAGTGAGGAGGAGCAAAGCTCTGGGGAGGCTGAGCATCAGCTGGGAGGGGACTGGTTGTGCAAGCTTGGTTCCTGTGAAATGTGCCAGTGCATGGCACCACTCTGAGGAGCACGGGAGCCATGTCCTACCCTGTGACCCACTCGTATTTTACACATTCTTCTACTTGTTGGAGAATGGTTTAATCCTGGTGGTTGTCTGCATCCCAGGGATGTGCTGAAGTACAGCTTGAGCATTTGGAGAGGTTTGCTGATCCCCTCTATAGCTATGCTGAATGAGGCATTGAGCTCCAAAGCTGCACTGGGTGCTTCCTTCCAGGAAGAGGAAGGTCCCAGTGTAGAGAATTGTGTTTAAGTTAATCCATATCTAGAAACTGCTGTGTCTTCCTAATTCTTCTGCTAAGAGAGCTGTGCCACAAGTGCAGTGGTTATTTCAGGCCCCAGTGTGGGGTTTGGTCACGGCCACAACCTTGCACATGAGCTTTTTTCTTGGGTGATGCTGCTGACAGCTAATTTAGAACCAGAATCATGGAATATCCTGACGTGGAAGGGACTCAGTCAGGATCACTGAGTCCAGCTCCTGGCTCTGCACAGGACCCCAAGAATCCCACCCTGTGCCTGAGAGCATTGTCCAGGTTTCCTAGTGGAGACCTCCCTGTATGGGCTCTTCCCCTCCCCTCCTGCCTCTTCACATCTGCCCTGCTTTCTCTGATCTCGGTTGTCCCCTTGATTAATGAACTCTAATCAAGGCTGCTTTGCTCTTTTCTCTGCAAAAGGCTGTGATGAACCCGTGTGCTGTCCTTCCCACTGACCTGCACTGTGTCCAGCTCTCCCAGGCTGGATGGACACCAGTCCCAGCTCCCTGGGTGGTGTTCCTGTGCCACAGGGAACAGGATCTCCATCTTTGGGCACATTGTGTCTGCACAGCCTGGCCCTCAGCATGCTCCATGTTCTCTTGAAGCTCTGAGAAGGCAAGGAGAGGGCAGCAGCTTACGTGAGAGCCTGGGAAAGTTGGCAAGGACATGGGAAAGACCCTGAGGCTCAGCACGAGTGACCAGTGGGCTCTGCTGCTTACACAGTGCCCGCCCCTCCTCTGCCTGCAGAGGGACTGTCACCTGTGGGTGCTGTAGGCTGCCTGGCCTCCTGCACCCTGACTGGGGCAGGATTTTAACAATCCTGTGATCCTTCCCAAACTCCTCTGGTGAGGTTTTTTTTTGACCACTGCCCCTTCTTCAGGCATTCAGGGCTGCCCTGTGTGTTCTTCCTGAAGTTGCTCAACATGTTGAGGGAGTACTTGTTTTGCTTACAGTCATTCAACCTGCTGGGCAGCTTGCTCTGCTCATTTGTGGGGCAGAAGAGATGGCTGGGCCTCATCCTTCCACTGGGAATGCAGTCTCACATGAGACTGATTCTACCTTCTGCTGTTCCATCTCAGTGACTGTTCCAGATGGGATATGTTGGGAGCAGCCAGGGAGTTTAGGTCAAGTGGCAACAGATCTGCCAGGGGGACCTGGAGCAGGTTAGTGGAAACACTCCCAAACACTGCCCTGAAATATTTTTTTTTAATCTTTTAGGGAGCCTTCTGTGTATAAAAAAGGCATTTTGTTATTTTTTTTTTTCCAAGGTGAACTTCCTCAGTTTAATTTGTAAAGAGCAACATCTGTAACCAGCCACATCTGCTGTCCTGTTTGTGCTGTCTCGTACAGGTGTGTTCATGTAAGAGGGCCTGCAGAAGCTGCTGAGCCTGGATCCTGTTGGGAAGCTGCTGCAGCTCTTCCAGAGGTGAGAGCTTCCTCATGCTCATTTTAGGAGTCCTGCACATGCAAAGCCTTCATTAATGACTACATCACAATGAGCTGGGCTCCTCCATCCCTCATCCCACCTGCCAGCTCCTGGGCTGCTCCACATCCCATCTAAACCAGGCATCTTAGGCAGATATACTCAATGTCCCACATCCTTCCCTGTGCACTTCCTGTTGTAGCCAGACCCAGTGATGTTACAACCCCCAGTTCTGTCTCTGTGGATTCCCTTTGGAAGCAGACACAGAAGGGGTGTCTGGAAGTGCTTCTTTTCTCCTCTGTTCAGTACAGGGCAGCAGGTGAGGGAAGCAGCACACTGTGGTCCCTCTCCTGCCAGCTGTGCATCAGCCCCCTGAGCAGCTCGGGGCTGCACCTCAGAGGGTCACCACAGCAGCTCCATGGACACACCTTGGCTTCCCAGCATGGCACAGGGATGGCAGAGACCTTGGAGCTGCAACGGGGCAGAACCTCTCTGCTGGGCACACCGCTGGGCAGGACAGCAGGGGATGGGGGGTCCCTGCCTCCCCTGACATCCTTGGTGGTTGGATCATTTGGCCTGTGGCTGGCAACTGGTGCCCAGTGCCTGCTTCAGTGGCACAGCTGTGAGGCTGCCTCTCCCCTGATTTGAGAGGGTCTTAACAAATGAAGGGAAAAGATGAAACACGGAATTTGTGTGCTGCTGCTGTGCTTAGATTCTGTAACACCATGTTGGGAATCTTGGGCAAAAAATGGGGAGATTTGACTTTGCACTGCTCTGTGGGTTCAGTGCAGACAGAGCTCAGTTCAGGAACTAAAATTGGGACTTTTCTGGTCCAGCTGTGCTGGCTGAGTGCATCTGGCCAGTGAATTCTGCAGTGGAGCACTATGCAGTGCCTTCCAGAAATGCTGGTACAGCACTGAGGAGCACCCTGATGTTTTGAGATGGAAGATTTGGTTTCAGTCTGAAATAGAAGGGGGAAAAAAGCAAATATGGCTCCTCATGTTCCTGGGTGAGTGCTCTACAAGATCTATCAGGAAGCAGGTTGGCAGGCTGCCTCCCATGTGTACATGAAGAGGGAGAAGCAGGTACATTCTGTGAAAAGCCCAGGCAAGATGTTTGTGTTTGCTGAGCTCCAAGAACCTCTGTGGGATGGAAAAATGAAGTATTGCCTAACGCTTGGCTCCTGGCTGAGCTCAGGTATCAGCCAGAGCAGAGCTGCAGGGACATTGACTTGGAAGTGGCACTTGGGGCGTGTGTTCCGCCAGAGGGAATTTTCCCCTTGTCTTTTTCTCTGTTGATTGCAGAAGGTGTGTAGACAACACTTCCAGATAAGATCCCTGCTTTTAGCTGGCAAAAATGGGCTGATGGGATTCCCACATCCTGTGTTGGCCAATCAGCCTCTGGAGTGCCAATTAGAGCCTTTTGCCAGACAGCAGGGACAGGACACCTCTCATCTAATTTTAGATGTCTGCATGGTAAACCTCTGTCACTGACTTGGGCAGCCCGAGCTCCTGCTGCTCAGAGGGGAGAGATAAGCACTTCCAAGGCACATTTCATCGGGCCTGTTCCAGGTGTCTGCTGCAGGGTGAGGTAACTGACTCCAAGAAGTCTCTGCCTCTCCCCACCAACCCTGGAGGAGCCCAGCCTGACAAGCTGGGCTGGAGATGTTTACATTGTGTGTGCTTTCATGTGCTGAGGACCATGAGAAATTACAGGAGGGAGAGCAGATCATTACCAAACACCCGCTGGAAACAGTGCAAATCCCTTTACAAACCCTCTTTACAGAATCAGCGGCAGAAAATATGCATTTGATGACTTTTTTAAAATTCACATTCTTTTCAGCTCTTTAGGGATGCATAAAGTAGGGTGATGGTATTTTATGTTATCATCCTGGCAAAGCAGCTCCAGAAAAACACCCACCATGTTACAGCTCTTCCCTTTGTTACTTCCCCAAACTTCCTCACACTGGGTTGGCTGTTCACATTTTAAGTTATTCTTTAAGCTGTTCCAACGTTTACTTTCACTCGTAACACTTCTGTGCCAGCAGCTTTGTTATAGTTTTGTCCCATCCCTACTTTGCCCTTGCTCACTGCATTACAGCCAACTGGCAGCCAACTTCTGTTTTCTGATTCCATCAATGCAATGTTCTTGCCATTTGCAGTCCTGCTGAGGCTTCACCCTGACTAGACAGCTAATCCAAGCTAATCATCCCACTCAGGTGTAGTCCGTGGTGAATGACAGTCCCTTGGGGACATGATCCATCCCAGCTGGTTTAGAGCCTGGTGTCTGGATGTGCTGGTTCACACTCAGGCATGGCCATGCCTCCCCTTTGACTATCACCCCATGATTATTCCAGGGCACACATTTAGCTTTCACATGACTTAATTTAATCTCAGGAGATTTTGTAGATAAAAGGCCAATTTATCACATCAACTCTCCAGCCAGTTCTTCATTCCCTGTGGAGTTCAGTAGCTCCAGGGTGAGGTGATCTCTGCTCCTCAGCAGTTCTTCACACATCTTTTCATGGTGTATTCCTACACAATGCTTTAATTCACACAGCAATGTCTGCCTGTACTGTTCCTCCAAAAATAACTACAGGATGCTTTGGGGAAGCTGGAGTTAACTAATCCCCAATAAGCAGAATGTGGGCAGTATCATCATTCACACAGCACCAGACTCCAGAGGCTGAATGTCCTTGAAGGATTTCCAGGGAGATGCTAAAAGAGCACATGAAATATTGCTCTTCTCCCCTGCAATACCTAATGACCAAGATTCCTGCTGTGACTCCATGATTCTGTGTGTCAAAATGTAGAATGTTCTGGCTTCTCTGCCAGGTGCTGGTGTAGCAGGACCGGGCTCCCAAGAAATGCTAAGGAGCATTATCTGTGGCTCAGGGATGAGTAAGTTTCTTTGCAGAGTCTGATTACCCACTTGGGATATTTGTGTTTCATTATAACTGACACTAAGCAGCGTGTTTGATTTGGAACAAATTTCAAGCAGGAACAAGTTCCAGCATCTGCATTTCCACTGTGAGCACAGTGAGGGACAAAACAGGTTAGAGCCTGCTAGGCCAAGGGTGGGGACTCTCTAGGGAAGGGAAGGGGAGGGGAGGACATTAATCAGTTACAAGGAAAAGGAAGGAGCAGCTTGAAGAGCTGATATTCTTCCCCTTGCAAAAGGGACACTCTGGCCACCCAGTATCAGGTGCGTGTCTGGGGAAGCCGGGCGAGGGAGCTGGGGAAAGCCGGCTCCTCCCCCGGTGTGGGCGGCTGTACCTGGTGATTAAGGAGTCGAGCTTATGCTGAGTCCTGAAGGAACCTGTTGGGAGGAGCTCAGGAGTGCAGGAGGGGCAGAAAAGACCTGAAGACGGACACAGGACTAATCCAGCAGGAGAGACACCTCGGCATCAGCGGCTCCAGTCATGTTCAACTACCTGGCAGTCGAGGTGAGGCCCCAGCTCCACCGCAGCTATGGGAGCCAGCAAGGGGTGTCTGGGCCACTGAAGAGCCGCCTGGAGCAGCTGAAGAAGCCGTGGTGGAGGGAGCCCACCCCGCTGGTGCTCCAGCACAGCGAGACAGCCAGGCTGGCCATCGATGCCTTTCTCGAGCAGGGGGAGCGCGGCTACCTGAGCGCCATCGCCGAGGAGAGGGAGCTGCCCTTTCTTTCCGCCTTGGACATGGAATATATCAGCCATCAGAGGAACCAAAGCTTCCCAGAGCCCAGTGCAGTGAAAGACAAAGAAGCTGACCCCGGTGATGCGGACACTGGAGACAGGTTCTCCCTCAACTCTGAACTAACATCGGGCACCTACTTCCCCCTCATGTCTGATGTGCACCCTCCGGAGCTGGAGCTGGGGTGGCCTGGGACGCCACTCCTCACGGTGTCTGGCCAGACTCAAGCCACTGTGATTTTCCAAAGAAACAAAACAAACAGCATTAAGGATTTGGTCCGGTCTCTGATCAGCCGGGCACGGACGGTACGTACAGAGCTGCGTCACTCGAGGGGAGCCTTGTGCCCCAGTGCCCGGGGCTGGTGGCTGGTCCCACACCTGTAACCACATGCTCCACGCTGTCGCTGCTCTCTACATGTCTGGCATGGTGTGACTGCTTTTTCTGCAGCAGACCTGTAGCTGTTCCTGCTCCTTTCCTTTCTTGTAATTTCTTTCTGCCCGGGATTTCATGTCATCCAGATGGTGCCCTTGCAGGGCACGGACTCTGTCTGTGGCTGCAGGGATGCTGAGCAGTCCCAGAGCCTGGTGTGGAAGGGCCTGCAGTGTCCCTGGCTCTGTGTGTCCCAGCCAGTCCTGCTCCCCTCTGCACAGCTGGGGCTCTTCTCCAGCCCTGGACATCATTTTAAGCTGGACAAGAGAATACCACTGGTGAGTTCCTGTCACAGAGAGAATCACAGAATGGTGTGTGTTGGAAGGAACCTTAAAGCCCATCTCATTCCATGTCCTGCCATGGCAGGGACACCTTCCACTAAACCAGATTGCTTCAAGCCCCATCCAACCTGGTCTTGGGCACTTCCAGAGATGGGGCAGCCACAGCTTCTCTGGGCAACCTGTGCCAGGACCTTACCACATATGACCTGAGTAAATCTGTGGGACTGAAAATCCCTGCCTGTGGTTTGAGTTAAGTTAGAATTCTGTCTTCTAGGCTTGATGTCTGTGACTCCCCAGGGATGAGTAAGATCAGCCCATTTTGCTCCATTGCACAGATTGTGGTGTGTTATTACAACCCTTGGATGTAATAAAAACTGGATGACTCCAGTGCCTGCCTACCAAGCACAATGCTGGCATGAATTTATTCACTTCATTATGCTGCTTGTTGTTCCTTTTGCCTTGCCACTGTACTCTGTGTGAAAGCAGCAGCTCAGACAACTATCTCATACACATTTTCAGCTTTTGTCTTTGTCCTCTTTATGGTTCGTTTCAGTTGTTTCACATCAATCTTCTTTTGTAGTATTTGTGTTGAGATATTGAGGAAACATTTGGAGCAAAGTTCACTTTAAGCAGTCAGCTTCTGGCAGTTTCTCTTATCACTCCAGTAGTTTCCTATTTAACTTCACAGTCACTCCTTACATTCATTGTTGCAAAAACTAGGAGATAAGGAATCACCTGGATCTCTGCAGCTCAAGTGTGATCTTCTGTAACCATGAGCAGAGCTGAGCAAATTAATTTATGTATTCCCAGCAGCTCAGATTGCCATGCAGCATTAAAACATCCTCCAAGAGCCACATATCAGTGAAGTTTGGGTGTTATATGAGGTGAACAGGGATCTATTTTATTTTGCCCAAAAGACCATTTTGCCACATGAGCTGCTGCTCAGTTGTAAGCAGCCCTTGCTTAATGCCTGAACTTCCAATTGCATCTTATGGGCAATTACAGGAAGTCTCGGTCCAGGAAATAAGTGACAAAAAGCTTTGTTTGTCCTTGCAGGCAGCTGATTTATGGTAGTTTAAATGATCTGAAAAGTTCTGTGATATTGACGCCATCCTTGTCAGCAGTGGGGATTAAGGCACAGTCATGGCAGAATGCACAGGGTAAATGACTACCAAGAAATGTCCTCCTGTCACTCAGCACGTATCCGGGATCTCCAGTGGTATTATGATCCTTTAAGCCACAGGAAAAACATCTTTCTCAGTTCACATGAACTTCTCAGTTGCTCCAGGCAAGTTGCCCGGGCAGTGGATGCTTTTACTGTGCTTTCAGTACATCTGAGCTTTTTGCTTTCTTTGCTTGGGTTGACAAAGCCCTGACAATCTTCTGCCCTTCATGTTTGAGTTGGCGGTTTCACACATTGTTTTTTACTGTTGTGTGAAATGTGAGAATGAGTTTTTAAGTATCTTACTGATTTATTACTGGTGTTCTACTGGCTTCTGGGTTAGCAGCTCTGGCCAGTGCTTCTCGTGATTAACTCTATGATTGATGGCAATTCCAGCTCATTCACAACCCCAGTTACACATATTTAAGTACTTACTGAGTCATTTTGCTCAAAAAACCGTCCAAAAGGATGTTACTTATGTGTCTTAATGACAAAAGAGCAACCAGAGGTAAAAACTTCCTTTGCTTGAAGTGCCTGTGTGAACCATTTGGAGAATGTTTTTTTTTTCTTTGCAGCTGCTGTTTCTACGTTTCCAGTATTTTTGACACTAGACTTTTAGCTTTTGTCGTAGATCCCTCTTTTAGAGTCCTTCTCCTCCCGTGGGGGATACAGTGCTGGTGTGATGTGAGAGATGTTGAGATCCCCAACTGCTTTTCCCAGGGCCTGTAGGCAGGGAGGTGTGTCTTGAAATGCTGTTTGCTTCTTCCCTGGTAGAGTCCCAGAGCAGTGTCAGCTGACATCTCTTGCAACAGCAGATTTGTATTGACAAATTAGCAAAAGGAGCATTTGTTTCGTGGGTATCTTTTGCTGGTGTGGTTCGTCTTTTGCCTTTGCTGTATTTAACCAGCTCTCTTTGAAGACAGATGTTCAGATTTGAGCTTTTCCCTTTGCAGACAAAAGAAGATGCAGTGCAGCCACACCTTTGCCTTCATTTGATAATACTATTACAATTTTGCTCTTACTGGATGACCTCCAATCTGTTTTGAATTGCCCATGCTGCTTTTTCCCACCCCTCTTGTGCCCCTTGGACTCTGGCTGTGCACTCGTGTCTGTGCCTGGTGGCAGAAGGGTCCCTGATGGTCCCCGGGGGAGCAAGAGATCAAATGGCACCACTGTAGTAATGACCCAAACCACACTGCTATTGGCAAATACCAGTAAAACCAGCTGTGCTGGTTAGAAACCAGACAGATGCCAAACCCCAGTGGGGTTCTGGTAAGTGCTGTAATTCCTAAAGTGATGACTCTAGTAATTGCTGAATTGTGAGTTTCCAGAAGTGGGTTTGGAAATGTCATGGTGTAACCCTACAATGGCAAGGTGTGATTTTTTTTAAAGCCTGTGGGGCAGCTGTGCCTCAGTAGCATGCTGACCTGCCAAGGCCAAGCCATGGGCTCAGAGGTCATGATCAGCATGGTGAGGAGCAGGGATGCCCCAGCCAGCCCCAGCCTTGCCCCCACCACTGAAACGGAGGGGCTGGAGGCACTGGCAGAGGTTTAGGTTTGTAAGGCGTGATTGACTTGAGTGCCCAAAGCTTTAAATGTGAGACACGAGTTGTCAGGAGCCTGAATTGCAAATGGTACTCGGATACTCAACTCCCACTGCTTTAGGGAATTTGAGGGGAAAAAAACTGCCAGGGTCTCCTTCCCCCTAAATTTCTCAGCTTTGGCATTGATCTGATGTTATTGTAAAAGCTGCCTGCTTTGATTTCCAAAAGGATGTGCCGATGTCAGCTCCCTTATGGATACCCACAGTTTAATGAGCAGCCCCACGGGCACTGCCTCTCGCCCTGCAGGGAGGGCACAGCCTCCCCTCTGTCCCCACTGAGCACACACGGGGACCCTGCGGTCCTTGGTGCCTGCATGGGCTGAGCTGCACACCGGGAGCACTGCGAGGAAAGGTGTGAGGAGAGCTGCAGCCTGCTCCCCCTCCCGACCGAGCAAAGACCCGCTTTGGAAAGCCTGAGTGTGACTCTCCGGGCTCCACCCAGCTTGCACAAGCTGGCCCCGCTGCCTGGGGCTCTCGCTGACGCCTCAGCCCGGCCACCTGCATCCATCACCCATCGCTGCCACGGGTGCCTCCGTGCCAGGTGCTGCTGCCTGCTCAGCCCCATCCCTCCCACAGCGAGCACTGAGGCCCTGGCGGTGCCGGTTTGGGGCAAGGATCAGCCTGAATTGTGGCAACCAGCCCTGCCAAAGCCTGCAAGCGCCGGTAGAGGAAAGCAAGAGGGTGTGGACCTCCTGTGCACCCCGGGTACGGGCAGTGCCCCTGAACATGTGGGATCTGGGGACAAAGGAGCTTTGGCCTTCCTTGACACCATCACACTGATTTCCCAAGCAGAGTTTAGATTGTCCCCAGGATAAACCTGCCTCAAACCTAAGCTTGAAATGAGCTTGAATATCATGAGGCAAAGTCTGGCTGAGAGGCACTTGCCTGAGGCTTTACACAAGGTCTGGGCTGTAGTTTTTTCACAGTGCTTTATCATCAGAGGATGTGTGACCCATCAAAGAAATTTGGCTAAATTGCAGTTGGCCTTTGGCTGGAGAACAGTGTGGAGAGATGTGGCAAAGTACTTTTATACTGTGGGTCTTAGTGGTACCTTGTGCCGATAGACCAGCAGCAACATTAATTTGGGAAGTTGAAGATGCTTCTCAGTGCTTGCAGAGCTCCTTCAGGGCTGACTGCTCTCCATGACAGACAGGCAAGTTTCAAGAGGGGAGAAGTTTGCCAAACCCTTGTAAAGCTTATGGGAAGACAACACTGACAAGGGCTACAAAAGAGGTGCCCTTTGGAGTCAGGTTCTGCAGCCTGTATCGCCTGGGATCAGGGTGAAAGGATGGAGATGTGGTTTTGGCCTGGACAGCAGGAATGATTTTTAGCTCTTGACAGCTGCCTTGTGTCCCACGTGGATGTCTGGGATCACACCATCCTCTGGGAAGGTTCTTCCCCAAACCCTGCAGTGGTGAGCTGGGCCTGGGGCTCCTGCAAGACACTGAGGACCAATGAGAGTTAGTTGGGCCTCATCACAGAGATGGGTTTGGGGGGAAAACAAAGCCATGATACCTTGTCCATCTGCAAAAGGGCTCCCCAAGGGAGCAGGAATCAGCCTTCTGACATTGCTGTCCTCTCCACTGTGGCTCTGGGCAAAGGTCTTTCCATGGCATGTACAGGCTGAGAGGAGCCAGTTCCCAAGCAGAAGACTGGGCTGGAGAGCATGGGGCAGCCCAGGGCCCCCACTCTGCCCGTGACAGCACTGAAGCCATGAGTGTGAGCCTGGAAAGAGGCAATTTATTAATGAAAACAGAGCAGGAGCTACTGGGCAGTGAGCAATCAGGGCTAGTGTGGCAGTCTGGAGCACAAATCCAAGGATGGTTAAACTTGGAGCTCCTCTCCTCTTTTCTGAAGCTATTCCAGATCAGCCCTGTGCCATGATTGCAATTTCCCCCATTCCCATTTAAAGCTTGAATCACTGCTCATGCAAAAGCTGACCTCACTGCCATCCTCTGCATTCTTGGTTTGAAGAGGAGCAGGTGAGCAGCACTGGCAGAGGAAGGCTCACCCTGCAGGGGTGATTTGGACTATGGAGAGTTGCATCTGTGGCCACACACATAACACAGGTAGTGGAGGTGTTGGAAAACAGGCTCCCTCCTCATGGGGGGCATGATGGCAGCAGAACTGACTGTCATGCATTTTGTGTGCCAGGTGTGGTGCAGGGCATGAACACTGAGAAGCAGAATAGACTTTTGGAACTTGACTCCAAATTTAATGGGTTTTGGGCATTCTATGGTAGGTGCAGAAATAAAAATCAGGATTATAAACCAAATTTATGAGCACCAGTCATCTTATTCACTATGATATAGTAAAGACTGGGACTAAAGTACTTGGGCAGTAGTTCCATTTTTTCTTTTCAGCTTTTCCTCTCCTTCCCTTTTCCATCCTGCAGTGTGTTCCCATCTTCCATGAGTTCTCAGTGTTAACTGGTGATGGTTCAAGGTCTGAGTATTCAGGTGCTCTGCACCCTCAGGTGCAGTGACAAATCATCCTCCTCAGCAAGTGCTCTCCTGTCTGTTCCTTCCTTCTCCAAGGTGTCCCCCGACCCTGAGAGTGGCAGCGACAGCCAACAGATGGATCCCAACAGTCACTTCCTCATCCAAATAATGTCCCCCTCAGTGTTGTCTGCAGGCAACTTCATTCCATGAGGAACAGAGCAGCAGGGTCTCCAGTCCCTTCTGAATCTATTTATGGCTGATTTCCCTTGATGCATTATTCTTATTGCAGATCATTCTGTAATTTGAATTTTCTAGTCTTGGGTCAACTCACTTGTAACTGCTTGTCATGACTTACCTTCTGTTTTCTGTATTTTCATTCCCATTTTTGGAGAATTCATGTAGCCATGACAGTCTGCAGCCTCCCGCTCCATCTCCACAGCGGGATGGGTTGCCATGGTCTTTTTCAATCTCATTCTTTAAAGAACTGGCAGTTCTCTTTAAAATTCTTTTCCTATTTAAAACCCCTTCCTTGGAGACCTTATCTTTGTTTTATTGAGATATATATATATTTTATTTTTTAATAATCTTAGCATTAATAATCTTAGCATTATTCCTTCTTCCTCCTGTCAGGTTTCATACCCATCACTTGCATCCCTGGCTGCATGAGCAGGAGTTCTGCCAGCAGGGAAAGGCAAGACATCCTTTCCACACACGTTATTCTCTCATTTTGTCTAGGCACCCCTAGGATCTAATCTTGGAACAAGGATTTGCACGTACTCTATCATGATACCTTCTCCCTCACCTGGCAGTTTTCCGTCCTGAAAATAATTGTACTTTTTTGTATTAATCTGCCAGTCGTGTAGAGTCACTCTTGCTGATTGAACAATGATTTTGCTCAGTCTCAGCTCTTGTTTATATGCTTTATTCTTGGCATATTTTCTTAAGGCAACACATATTTGTTGCACCACTGAAATTCAGAGTTTGGGCACGTTACCCTTTCAGCCATTCCTTTTTGTGAATAGCAGATGAGACAGGAGGGAGATTGTCTCAACAGTTATTAAAATTTGATTTTAGCTGCCACAGTGGGGTATGGGCTGTTAAACACAAAGGTCCAGAATCATCTCCATTCAAGTGGCCACAGGGTCTCAGTAACTCAGGAGGTTGGAATAGTTTGAAGCATATAGTTTAGAGCACAATTTACTTGGGGCATGAGATTTCAACAGTCTCTTGTGTTTCTTTCCCCCCACACCTCTTTTCTCTTGGCCAGGTGATAGCAATTGTGATGGATCTGTTTACAGACATGGAAATTCTGTGTGACCTGCTGGAGGCCTCAAGCAGACGGCACATCCCCGTTTACCTGATCCTGGATGAAGAGTACTTGAAGCATTTTGTGGAAATGTGCAATAAAATGGCTCTTACTCAGGACAGCTTTCCAGTAAGTTTTCAGTCACACATTGGATTTGATAAAAAGGTTTTGGAATTGATAAAAACAATGTACCCTGTGTTCTGTTCTCTCTGCCTGGTCCCTAGGACTCATCCATTCTCCCCAGAATATATCCCTTCTCTCCCTGTCCCAGGCTAAGAAATCAAGGCTTTTTGCTTTGGGAAACTGAGATCTGTCAGGATGCACAGAGGAAGGTGTGCAGGAGCCTCCTAGTCACCAGTCTTCCCAGTCAGGAGCCTATATTGATGTTTTGTGGTCCTCATTTCAGTTTTCCATGCCCAGAGTGTGAAGTTGGGTCCAATGCAGTGAGTTGCTGAGATGCAGAGGGAGGCTAGGAAATTTAGTTTATGTGAACCAGGGGAGAGAACACAGCCCCTGCTCTAGGACATAGAATTGCAAGACTTTAATTGCTCATAGTTCAGATCCCTTAGCTCAGGGATTTAAATCGTGCCCAGAGCTCCTGCAGGACAATAGCTGGGCGTGCAAGGAGAGCAGTGAGTCCCCTCAGATGTCCTGCTGCAAACCCCATCACTTCCTGCTGCTGAACCCAGAGGTTAAAAATCTCATGTTAAGATCTGCTTTTAGGCTTTGGAATTCAGTGAGGGATTTGTGAAAAACCCAGTTCCTGCTCAGTGCATGCCCATCACCAGTGTGTGGTGCCCAGAGCAGAGAAACAGTAAAAATGAATGTGACAGTGCCATAAGCTCTCTGAGGAACTTGCAGCCTCAGAGATGCACCCCAGTGTCCTCCTGATCCTGCTTCTAGCTACCACCTATCAATGGAAATTGGGTTTTTTGTTGTCATTTATTATTCCTGTAAGGCCAGCCGTGCTGGCTGTGCTCCTTCCCTGGGTGTGCAGGATTCCCTGGAGCACTGATTCCACTCCAGCCTCCAGTTTCATGGGTTTTCCCTTCATTTTTGTGGGGAACACTTGGAAATTTTCCAGTTAGCTCAAAAGTATTCCTAGCTAAAAAACAAGCTAGGGACAATGCAAAAATAATATTTTACAGGATATTACAAATAGATGCAGTTAAGATGTCTTAATTTTCCCTAATTTTTAACCTGTCTACAGAAAGGTTCATTGAGGGAGGTTTCTTTGGAGAAGCACTCAGTCCTCTGGTCCAGTTGACAAGGTTGGACATGATGACCTTGAATGTCTTTTCCAACCTAAATGATTCTTTGATTCTTCCACCATGCTGGTGAAGCTCTGTTCTGTCTTGCTTCTTAACAAGCCAGACCCATTTCATCCTGACTCTTGAGATGGTAGCTCTTGGCAAAAACTGGAGCAAAAACTCTTGGCATGCTGGAGCATGTTTGCTTCCATAAATAGCTTCCACACTGAAGTGACCTGGTACATTCAGATGAATTTCATCTCTCCAAAATATATTTTATTGCTTCTTATCCAAGAGGTGACCATTTTAAAAATTAAAATTAGAATGAGTTTATATCGGTGGAGATGTCTATGTCTCTTTGTTAGGTCTGATGTCATGTCATGTGCTTGAATAGGTAATTAACATTTGCCCTCCCCATTCCATGACTCACTAGCTCTCCATCTGAAGTGTCTCCTACACTGATGCACCTAAGCAGTCCATTACCTACAGGCTGAATACACATCTGAGTGGAATGAAGGCACATATTTTATTCCTGCCTCTAAGTTGTGACAGGATGTGGTGGTAAAACTCCATTTGGAAGAATTGGTGACAATTTGGGGTTGAATGGCAAATTTGGGGTAATTGCCCCTCCAGCATCTTACTTCTGAAAACAACATCTGAGTCTGCTGGCAGCAAATTCCAGTGCTGAGCATCAGAAAATCCTGTGTGGAGCATTGACAGCAGCAATAGCAGAAGCTTTAAGTTGGAGTTTTCAAACATCCATCTGCTGAACCTAGAATTACTGTCTGAATGGAGCAAGAGTAGTATCTGGGTATCTTTCCTCCAGCAGCAGACACAAGTGACACAGGGAGTCTGGGGGATTCTCTCCCTGCTTTGGCTCAGCTTCCATGGCCCTGCTCCTTCTCTGTTGTGCCCAATGATTTCTGTGGAAACAAACCCACTGTTTCCAGGTTTGTGTGCTCAGATTTCCCTTATCCCATCTTGTTGGGATGATTCAGGGTATGAATTGACAAGAGGAAGAAGAGAATGATAGAAATGAACCACGTATAGAAATGAACCACGTATAGAAATGAACCAGCTTTGGAAATGGTAAAGGGAGTGAAGTACTGTGGTGACAATTGTATGGAATATCGCTTACCTGAAGTTGTTTAAATTTCCTCAGGAAAGATGTGGGGAGGAAGCTCCTCCCAGTGAGAACCAGTATTAGTAAAACTTCAATACTGGAAGAAAAAATCACTGTGTTGACTGGCCACAGGACAAGGTGAACACCACCTCAAATATCCAGCATTATCTTGGTCTGAATCAGCAACTTGCGGTGTCATTTCAGAGGATCACAGGTTAATGCAGGGGACCTTAGGATGTCATCAAGCCCAGCCTCCCACTCAAAACTGTGTCACCTATGAGGTCACCTTACCTGGTCTCATCTGGCAGATCTCCAAGCATGTAGACCACACAGTCTGTCTGGGTAACTTGTTCTAATGCACAACTGTAATTACAGGGAAAAGGTTTCTCCCTTCTCATAGGTGGCAGATGAGAATATATTCTGGGATATAAAGAGCCAACAAGAGAGAGCCATGGTGCCAAAATTCTGAAGCTTCAGCTCTGTCCTTGTTTGAAATGTCCATGAACTCAAGAGAAGACTGGACCAGTACTTGGAGAAGAAATCATGGTGGGCTTCCCACTGAGACAAACCACAAAAAGCTGAGGAAATCCCCTGAGCAGAAATCAGGGTCCGCAGCAGCATTAGGGGCAGCATCATAAATGATTGCCCTCTTCCTGCTCTCCCCAGCTGCCATTGCCCACTACAAGAGAGAGCCTGGATGGGTTCTGGTCAGGAGCAATTTGCTGCTGCTGTGCAGCCCTGGAGGGCGGTGGTGCTCCTGAGTGGGCTGGGAGACCCTCACTGCGGTGTGAGAGCCGAGCCTTTCCCAGCTGGCGTTTGTTCCCGGAGGGAAGCTCAGCTCCTGCCCGCGGGGACTGACAGCAGAGGGAAGCCACCCGCGGGGTCCCTGCCTCGCTCCTCACCCCGAGGGGCGGCTGCCCTGAGCCCCGTGGGAGGCGGGCGAAGGGGCGGCTCCGGAAAGCTGGAAATGGCGTGGGACTGTGCCCTCCCGGAACATCCCGCAAATCCCAGCTGCTGGTGCTTGTCCCTTGCCTTGTGCCTGGCCAGAAATCTGCTCGGCACCGCCACACTCCCCTGAGCGCCCATCCTCTACCAGGAGCAAACTGGCCCCGACGCCGACCCGGCTGCTGTAGGGCTTTGTCTGTAGCTGAGCTGATGCTCGGCAGGAATGAGCTACCCACAGAGAGATCTGCCCGGTCAAATACAGGTGGTGACAGCTTGTGACAGCTCCTGCTGTACCAGAGGTGCTACAGGTATCAGGGGAACTGGCCTGGAGGGCAGGAAGGAATGACCTGGCAGCCCCGTGTAGGTGTAGCCTTAGGGATGCTTATTTACATGCCAGATGTTTTGTTTGGCACTGTATCACACAGAGCAGGTCAGTAACAGTTTCCAGTGACTGTTCTGCTCTTCTGCCTTCCTCACCTGAGGTGCAAATAACTTCTATTACGGGCAAACGCCTCACATTATGGAAGAGGCTCCCAATGGATACCGAGAGCCCTATTCCCCAGTTTATTCTGGGCAGTTGGTTTTACAGGCCAAGGTTGTATCAGAGAAGAATTTGCAGTGAAGCATCTGGTCTGCTTCAGTTGAGTATAACAGCTGAAAATGTTAATATCATTTTAAAATGTATTGATAAAATATATTCCTCTCTGTAAGTTTTATTTCATTGAGTGGTGTTTTAAGCCTGTTGTATAAAATCAGAGCAGCACACTACTGATTAGAAACTAGCTAGTTGTTATGCATCAAAATTTAGTTCAATGCAGAGCCATCAGCCAGTGTTGAGTATTATTAATAATCTGGAAGAAATTGGATAGTTTTACATACATCAGAAATGATCTGTAGGCTTGTAGGATTCTCCCAAGTTGTTTTTTTTTTAACTAGAATTTGTACTTGAGTGCAACTTGTTAATTTTTGCTGGTTTTTTATCCGGTAGAAGCAGGCAGTGTGACAAAATATTTGGTGTGTAGGAGCCAAGAAATACTTAATGCCTTGCTGAGTTCTACCTCTCGGAGAGAGCATGAGCTCAAGGGAGTCCAGCAGTGCTGCACAGGGGAACATCTCAGTTTAGTTCAGTACATGGGCCCTTACCAAATGTCCCTGCTTTGGTTTCAGAACATGCGCATACGATGCCTGAGTGGAGACACGTACTACAGCAAAGCAGGCAAGAAATTTGCGGGCCAGGTTCTGGAGAAGTTTGTCCTGGTTGATTGTGATCAAGTTCTTGCTGGTACATACAGGTAAGAAAATTCAACTACTGTGGCAGAGACTGGTGACCCTGAGGAAATATTCTGTACCAAAATACTGAATAATGTAACTCCTGGTGGTGCATGTTGGTTCAACAGCTACCCTGTGTTCACCTCAGTCAGTGCTTTCACAGTTTTCCAAGCCTCCATCTTATCCATCCTCCCTGCCCTTTTCTTATCTGAAGACCTCAGACTTTTCAGAAGTCTCTCCTCATACACTGGCTGCTGCATCCCTCAGCCTTTTTAATTATGTTTTTCTGCACCCTCTGTGACCTCACTACCTCCTTCTTGAGATGCAGAGACCAGAACTGCATGTGGCCCTCCAGATATGCTGCACCAAGGTGTTCAAGATGGGTAAAAGGTGCCCAGCCTCTGGTTTGTGATTGTGGCCCTTGCTGGCAGGAGCCAACACTCACTGCATGTTTTAGTTCCCCTTGCACTCTGAGCTGATGATGTCAGACAACTGCTGCAGATGATTCTGACCTCCTTCCTGAGCTGTTCCAGGTTCAGCATCATACAGATAATTTTCCCCTATGGAAAACAGGGGAAATACACCACACTTTCCTTTACTGAAGTTCATCTGCCACACATTTGTCCACTTGCTCAGTTCTGTGAGGTCCTTCTAGTTTTCTCACCTTCAGTGAGGTATCCAACCACCTGAAGGACCTGAAGATCACCTGCAGACCTGGGGATTTCAGTGCACCCCTCCATGCCTGAAGGCATCCATGTGCTCATTGGCTTCCTCACCAAACTCCAGCAGGTTGGTGAACTGGGCTTGTCTTTGCCCTGTTGTCCTTTTTCAAGAGGCTGTGCTTCTCCATGCTAGCAGGAATCTTGTTCTTCATAGCACACTCTGCATGCCCCAGGGTAGAGGGCAGCTCCAGGGATGTGTGGGCCTCAGGACTGCATTCAGAGCCCTCTCTGTAGGTGGGATCATATGGGAAAACTCTCAGTCCTTGGCCTTCCTGGTGGTGCTGATACACAGGAGGGAAGCACATCTCAGAGTTTCTCTCCTGTGTATCAGCACAGTGTCACCAGCACCAGCGATGGATGCAGGAAATTCACTGAGGTTCTCAGCTATGGCCTTGCCATCACCCTTTTGACACCCAGGCCTCTAATGAGCCCACTGATTCTTGGCTGCAAGTACAGCATGTGTGAACAACCTACAGCCCCAGTCATCCTGGGCACTTTTGGTCTGCTCCCTTTCAACTCTTTTTCACTGATTGCTGCATTTTTACATAGTTACCTTTCTTGAAATTGAACCACCACATGCTGCATTTATTTAGTTTGCCCTCCACTAAAGAACTAAAATTCTGTTGCAGTCATTCTTACAAATGGGTTCTTCCACTTCTGCGTCTTGGAACCAAGTCTTATGCACCATTCCAGACCACATTCTTTTCTTGTGGGTCAAACAATTTAGACTAGTTCATTCTGGCATGTAATCACTTACTGCTTGCAAAAAGTTTCTCTCCATGGTTCATCCCAGTGAAGCATTAACCTGTATGTGTATGAATGGATGAAATCTCCCACTGTTGCTGCCCATCCTAATTTTGCAGCCTCTGTGATCTCAGTTAACACTGTTCTCCACATTTCTGATCAGAGGGTCAGGACTACTGTTCTTGTGCTGTATTTTTATTACTAGACTCTATTTAGTTACTTTTCCACCTGCAAATCTTGCCCACAGTATTTTCCCACTGTTGAATATTATATTATCCTTCACAAACACTGGAGCTCCTTAGGACAGCCTGCTCTGTGATTTGTTGCCCTGGCAATACTTTTATTCTCCTTCTACCAGATCTCCTTGAACACTGCTCTCCCTCTCCCTTTCTCTCAGTTCCCACCTCTCTGTGAGCACATGCTGAACCCTCAGGCTACCAGTGTCCTCAGCAGTGCTGTGGCTTCAAGCTGCACCTTCTCCTCTGGTGTTGACTTCATCATCTCCAAGAGTGGAGGTCTCACCTCATCAAACTCTGGCAAAATGAATGAAAAATGTAAGTGCGTGGTTGAAACTGGTTGTATCAAATTTCTAAACAACATGGAGCACAATGCCTTGTGGCCTTTTGACTGTCCTAAGACACCTTAAAACAACGGAGGGAATCACTGACTGGAAACACAGGATGCTAGAATCATAGAATTGGTCAGGCAGACAAGCCCTCTAAGAGCCTTGAGTCCATCTGTTCCCTCAGCACTGCTGAGCCCACAACTAACCCATGTCACATCTACTCATCTTTTAAATCCCTCTCTTGATCTCCATTGGCTGCAGGGGCAGGGATTACACAACTGGATGACTCATGTTTGAATGGCTAAAGCTGAGCATGTGTCAGCTGGATTGAACTGCACAGCTGGAGGAACATACGATTTCTCTGTGGCCCAGAGTCAGGGTATTGCTTAAAATGCAGATGCAGCTCTCTGGGTAAGTTCCTTCCTGTGCCATTCAGGGCAGGGACTGGGGGCTGTCATGTGCTCCCCTTCTACAGATCTCTGCAGAGCTGAAACTTCTGGAATTCTGGAAGATAGTATTTCAGTTGAATAGGGTCTTACATCTGATTCTGTGCTGTGTCAGTAAGCACAGGATATTCTGGACTAACAGAAATAGTCTCTTCTTAAGGAACTTATTCAACATTTGTCAGAAACACTTTCCCAGCAGAAAATCAGGATGTCTGCCCCTGGGTATAGTGCAACCTGTATAGGAGATATTTAGATTACTGTCCCTGCAGATGGGAAAGGCAGATGCAAAGGATGAGAACAGTTACTGAGTACAGCCAAAGATCCAGGGTGGAGCCAGAGGTGTCTCAGGATGATACAGGGACAAGGGTAAGAGTGCTTTTACTCAGCAGCAGGTTTTGCCATTCAGCAATGCTGAAGGATCAGAGGTTTCAGAACTCTGGAGTTTTAAGTTATACGTGCTTCTCTATGTTCAGTTTGCTATAGGAGACTCTTTCCTACCATGCCTGGCCTCCATGATATCCTCTGGCAATGGGTTATGCAGTTTAATTTATGTTTTGTGTGAAAAAGTGATCTGTGGTGTTTACAGGAGACCTACTGCTAGATAATTACATTTGATGTCCCCAAATTCCCACAACCTGGGCACAGAAAATCACTGTTTCCTGTTTACTTTCTTGACTGCATCCATGATTTTGTCCTCCTCCATTATAGAACCTCGTGTGAACCATCTCTTCTCCACGTGAAGTATCCTTGGCTTTTCAGTAATTTTTTGTATCCAGAATTTGAATTACTTGACATTTAATTGTCCATAACTTTGTCACATATTCCCCCCTTACCATAAGATCCTCTTGCAGCTTCTGTTTATCCAGTTTTCTTTTGATCTGCAATAATTTTGTAATGAGGTCTGACATGGACAGTTTCTATGGTTTTTTAGTACTTTCCTCAACATGTTAAACAGCACTGATCTCAACACAAAACTTGTGGGTTTCCAGTGGGTAAATTAAACCCATTGCTAGTGTTTGTATCTTTAATCAAATGCTACTTCTAGAGAAGACCTACCTTTGTATGTATTCCATGATCACTTCATTTTTCTAACAACAAAAATTGTCTTTCCTGAATGACCACGTCAAAAATCTCTTTGAAGCACACATCTGTGTGGTTTCTGCCTCCCTCAAAGATCTGCAAGAGGCTTTTGAGGCATAGCTTCCTTCCACAAAAACATGCTGAGTCTTCAGCATTATGATTATAGTTATTTATGCATCTAATCATTTTAGTCTCTATTTGCTCCTACCAGTTTGTTCAGTATGGAAATAAGTCTGGCTGGATTGTAGTTTTCCAGGAGCTCTTTATAAGGTTCACATTTAAAACTTTCCATTCCTCTGCTACTATGTTCAATATTAAATGATAGGTTTTTCCCTGGTTCATAACTGGAAAATCGCTGACTTCCAGTTTTTGAAGACATTTTGCTTTAATATTTTCATTTAATGCACCTTTTAGCTATGGTGAGATTTTTTTGATGAATTAAAATGTCTTTATTTTGATAGGTACATTTTCTCTAAATTAGCATCTTTAAACAATCTTCTTGCCTCCTCAAGCATTTAACCTTTTTGATTAGTTTTTTAAATTTCTTTTTAATAGCATTCCTCATTTTCTCTTTGAAGTTAAGCATTACTGTTGTGGATTATTTTGGTCCTGAAAGAGTATTTGATATGGCTAGGTCATGGTTATTTTTTGCTGAGTGGCCTTCCCAAAGAAACTCTCTGAACTGATAATGTTATTTCTCCTTTTGCTGCTTTCTGGTTAGTTTTTTCCAATAAGTAGTCATTTATAGTGTCTAAAATGCAGTTTTGGAAACTCTCCTCATAGTGGCCCCCATTCAACCTGGCAGGATCTCCCTTTATCCCTCTGCTTTCTGCCTTCTTAGTCTCTCAGAACCCCCTCAACATGGCTTGTTTACCGTCAGCACTCTGCTCAGAACGTCCTCAGCACAGCCACCGTGCACTTTTCCAAACACAGCTTTATTTGTTCAGATTTCTCCATTGATTCTAATTCCTTACCCAAGTGTCACTGATCTCCATCCTGTCCTTTTATCAGAATACAGTTTTCTTGCATTTATTTTTGAAGTTAAGAGGGTGATACCTAACTGTGGGACCTTCTACACATGCAGCTTTGGTCTGTAGCAATCCAACTGCACTCTGGTATCCATTGTGTTACTCCAGTCTGGCAGCTCTGCAATGAGGAGATGAGTACTGGAGAAAAGGATCAAAGAATGCAGAAATAGTTAAACTGTCCTTCTGCTTCCACAGGTTTTATTCATTCCTACAATAAGAACAACATGGAGCTGTATCAGGGGCATTTAGGCTGGGTATCACGGCAAGGTTCTTCCCCCATGGGTGCTGGCACTGCCCAGGCTCCCCAGGGAATGGGCATGGCCCCGAGGCTGCCAGAGCTCCAGGAGCCTTTGGACAGCGCTGCCAGGGATGCCCAGGGTGGGGTTGTTGGGGGGTCTGGGCAGGGCCAGGAGCTGGGCTGGGTGATCCTGGGGGTCCCTTCCCACTCAGGGTGTTCTGTCATTCTATAATTCTTTAATTTATTCTGATATATTGGGGTTTATTAGTACAGATCAAGCATGTTTTTGCAGCATTTTCTAAATATAAAAACCAAGCTCACTGCTCTTATCTTAAACAAATGTAGGCAAATTAGTTTAGATCCTTCAACTCATTTGTGTACACTGATTAAATGTTTAGCATTATATTTCTTCTGAATGAAGGAAAAAACTAGACTGAGGTATCTAGGTAAAGCAATAATCTAAAATCTTAGATGTAATTATATAATTAGCTATTTAGGTTTATTCTGGGCACCAGAAGAAATAGGGTGTTTATTTGAGCACTTAAGATATTTACTGTTTCAGCCAGTGAGAGGAACCCAAGGGCCAACAGGGGCTAGAGCTAAACAGGATCTTGAACAGGAAAGATAGACTAGAACAGAGAAAACAGCTGGTATTGTCAGCCTGAAAGGGAGCTATGTGGCTGTTAGAGTTGCCTTAGAGGAGATTAAACTTCTCTGCTGAAAATGACAGATGGTCACAGCATCATTGTGTGTCTTGCCATGGGCACAGAGAGGAAGGAGCCCAGTGTTTGCTATAGGAAGAAACTCAAGATTTGGGGTTGAAGCTGACACAGCAGCTGAAACTGAAAAATGACAGGCAAAAGTCTACAAGAGTGCAAAAGCTTCCACATGAAGCTTCAAGAGAAATAAAATTCAAGTACAGAAGTGTTTGGCAATGGGCAGATAAAGCTACATGGGTTTGAAGCTGGAGGAAGCCTGGAATTTCTTCCAGAGAAAGGTGCTTATACTCACAGGTATTCATGGCCCAAGCAAGAGGAAAGAGCTTTGCAAAGGGATTTCCAGATCTAGCTTGATGAGGAGTCACCTCAAGAAAGAAATTCAAATTAGGCAGGAAGTGAGTGCATAAGGAGTGGGAAGCACAGTGCATCAGCAAGAGAACCCCAGGTGACACACGTGGCAATGCAGTGACATTGCCAGATGAGTTATGTACAGTCTTGCTGGGCACACCAAAGCAGGGAGGAGCAAGTCCTCAGGTGTGTAAATAAAAAGTGAATCCAGGAGAAAGAGATAAGGTCTGCTTCTGGAAGGATGAATAAGAAATTAGAGATAACAGACATGGGTGTCCAAATTAGTTGAATACATTGCACTGGTTTGTATCAAAACAAAGATGAAAATAAAGGAATGGAAATTATTTCAAGTGTGTTGGGAGCAAGCTAAAAGAGCTTGCTGCAATAAAGGCAGGTTGTTGTTACCTTATCAAAGAAAATGTCACTTGAAATGAAAGGTCTAGTAATGAGTGTTATGTGGTACATGCATTTAGCCATGAGCAAAAACAGAACACAGAAGTTTGTGTTGGCATATGGAAAGAAAAGAGTAGCTCTGTGACACCCCAAGTGACAGAAGAGCAATAAAAATGAGTTTGAGAAACTATTGAAAGAAGCAAAAAACCTTCTTCAGCAAATTGGTGTCTCATCTGTTGGAAGGAGCTGAAGCAGAGCGGCTGAGCGTGGAGATCTGGAGTCACCCGTACAAACAGCTGAGGAAAGGCAAAGGCCACCGTGACCCCAAAGCAGAGCACGGCTGTACAGGGGGGACGCAGGGAACTAATCCAGGTGTCGAAAATGCTGCTGAGACGGACACTTGTGGAATACCGCGGGTGCTCTCTCCGCTCCTGGTCGGCCCACGCCAGGGCCCCGGGGCAGGGGGTGCTGCGAGGACCGGCCGGGGTCCCCCACCGCCCGCAGGTGATGCTGCACCTCCATCTCCCGGCCGAGGGCTGAGCTGCACCGCTCCCGGAGAGTGAAAACAGGGAAGGAGGGATCCTGTCCTACGGCCACCCTTCTCCTAGAGTCCTTCGTGTCCCAGATCTAGGACTGCTGTGAGCAGCACGTTGTTATAAGGAAAATATAATGTCAGGGAAATCCTACCGCTCTTAGAAACTCCCATGATCTTTTAGCATCCAGGGTGGCCTGCAGCAGGAGGAGCTCCAAGGCCACGTGGGTGTTGTGTTGTGCAAGGAAGTACCTCTTCCTATCTGTATTGGATTGTAACCTGTGAACTTCATCCAGTGCCTCGTTTTTATACCAGAAATCATTCTCTGACTATGCCATTCAGGGAAGAAAAGATCCTTTATCAGTTTGTAGCGATGGGAATAGCCATGACTGGCAAGACCACAATGTCCCATCCTGGAAACCTTGTGCTGTGGCAAGGAGGGCTGTGCCACCAGGAGATTTGGATGATTCCTTCCAGATCCTGTCATGACATAGAGTGAGCAGGACCCCATTGGACTGGTATGGGGAAACTGGGACAGAGGAATGCCTGGACTGGGGCAAGAGGCATTAGTGGCAGGGACAGTCATAAGGCTGAGGGAGTGCTCTTCCCTCACAGGGGGAAGGGCATTTCACGTGGTGAGAGGAGACACCTGGGTACATTGGGACTGTGATTGTGGCCAGGGTCACCAGCACTCCTGGGAGCCAGGAAGTGCCCTGGGACAGACGCCTTTGACAATGCTGATCCATGAAGTCTCTCGTCTGGACTCCTGGATTTCTTCAAAGAACTCTCAGGGCCTTTTGAGAGATAACATTCCTTTGCCAAAGCTGCCTTTCCTATTATCTCATATTTCCTATATGGCCATTAATTGCATTCTTTAGAAGAGTCTCTACTAGTTTGTGTACCTACACAACTTATATCTATCTAGTTGGTGAGGCTTAATGGTCTGGAACATTAAAAACATTATATCACATTAGCACCCTGCCACTCTCCTGATATCCAGAGCCCTTTCAAGTGGGAGACAGCACAGCCTGGTTAGGAGCTGAGCTATTTCATCCTGGCATTCCCTTGGTGCTCTCAGGCTGATGATCCCTGCTCCTGCCCAGTCACTGCTATCTGCTCTGCTGGTGTTTTCTAATCTCTTCCACAGAGATCTCAACAGGAGACTGATCCTCCCTTGTGTTCTGTATAAAGGGGGCTCAGGGCAGCCCAAGCTCCTCTACAATTATGGGATGCAGAGGAATTGTCTGAACACTCCTGTTGCACATGGACCATGTGCCTCAAAAAGAGCTGAATATTTCTTCTTTACCCTTTTTCAAAGATGGCCTCTCTGGGCTTAGGAGCTTCTCCTCTGTCATTTAGCCATGCAGGTAGTTTCTGGTTGTATTTTTTCACCCTCATATCTCTGTGAAGGGATGCATTTGCTTTGAGCCTCCAGGATGGTATTTCTGAGTACTCTTCATGGCACCCACAATGATCTTTTCATTCTTTTACTATCTTTGCATCCTTACCTAATTTACCTGGTTTGATATGAAGCAGCAGAGTTTTGGTTTTTTTTTTTTTTTTCATTTTATGTTTCTCTTCGGGGTGTGATTGCTGAGTGTTAACATACCAAACACCAGTCTGACCTGTAACAACTGCAGAGTGCTCAGGGACAAGCCAGGAGCTGGGTTTCCTACTAGAAATTACCAAACAGCTGTATTGTGAGCTAAACATTGATGAGGTCCCAAAACACAGTGCCAGTATCTTGTCCTGAAATGACATTCACTTGAGAATGTTATCTCCCATAACAGTTGCTCTCCTGGAACTCCTGTCATTTTGTCCTGCTCTTCAGAATCAGTGTCTTGCTTTAGCAGCCAATAATGCGGCCCTCAGCTGGCACTGCCACCTCTGAAAATTCTGGTTTATTTGACACATTTGGTCTGCTGGTCTGGTCTGTCTACAGCAAGAACAAAAAGTCAGCTGATGATTGGGATGACCAGGAGCCTGGGGATCCTACTCTGGAAAGGAACTTCCCTGTTTAATCAGGAGAAGGAAGATTAGGAGAATGTGGTTGCAATCTGTAGCTATATTGGAGAAGAGCTAATTAGGTTGCAGTTTGGGCACAAACAGATAAGGAAAATTTGCAGAGTGGCAATTAATGGAAGCTTTTCCCCAGCTAGGACAAAACCAGTTTGGTTTTAAGGTAGAATATGACAATTTCCCAGAAAAGATCCCAAAACGCTTAACTTTGAGGGCAGGGACTGGACTTGTTGAGCCAAGAATTAACTTCTATTGCATTTGGGAATCCCCAGCAATACTTACAGCAAACATCATCAGCCTTCCTGTCCTGAGGTATTCCTGTGGTCTCTGGACACGTTCCACTCCTCAAGGCAGTTCCTCATTTCCTGCCTGCCCCAGCAGCTCCTACAAGCCCATCAAGTGTTGCAGATGTCAGGACGTGAGAACACAGCTCCTGCCAAGGCGAGGGAAGAGCAAGGGACCCCGAGCTGAAAACAAACAACCACTTTAGGGTTGTTCTTTTGTAATTATTAATGAGCACATTCATCTCCATGAGCAATCCCATACCTGCCTACTTAGAGAAAGTTTTAACACCACAAATCGGGCAGCATTCCATCACTGGGATGTTGAAATCCATGCTAGGCATTTTGGCACTCTGTGAACTAAAGTTCCATGTGTTTTGTTTCTTTTCCTGCAGTTTCACCTGGCTTTGCAGCCAAGTCCACACTGGCCTGGTGACCCACTTCCGTGGGCAAATCGTCGCAGAGTTTGACAAGGAATTCCGGTACTTGTATGCAGAGTCCAGAGCAGTGACCAGCTTCTGTGTGCCAGATCCTGGGACATGTCTCTCTTCTTGGAATACCTCAGAAGTTGACAACTGTCTTCTAAAACCTACTCAGGGGAATGATACTGAGACCCTGAGCCCCTCCAGCAGCCTTTCCAATGTGAGCATCAGAAGCATAAAAGTGTCTCCCTTTATGAAAAACTCCAGCAGCAGTGCACACCAGGAAAAGCAAGATTCCAGCTCTGATTCTGGCAATAAGAAGGGGAAGGAGGACACATTCCTGAAGCCCACTTGCCCTAAACAGCAAGAAGAACCACCAGACTCAGCAAACAGTCCTCCAAATAAACCCACGCCAGCCTCGTATCCCAAACCAAACCTCATAACAGCAAGGACATTCCTGCAGCCAGAGCCTTCCTCCAATAACCCTGGTAAGCAGGGGGACACTAAGGCCAACAGCAGCCACTGCTCCCTGCCGAGAGCAGGGCAGCCGCTGCAGTCCCTGTCGGAGGGCACCAGCAGCAATGGGACCAGCCTGAAGCAGAGAGCACTTGTGGCCACCTCTGGGGAGCTGCCAGCTGAAAATGAGAACGTGTTTTATGGGGTGGAAAAGAGACAGAGCCCTGGACATGGCCATTTTGACCTTTTCTCCCCGTACAACCACTTCAAACGGGATAAAAAGTCCGTAGTGCCTTGCTATGACAAGTTTCCAGAGGATGTGCTGCTGGAAAAGAACAGCACGTATGGGGCAGAGAAGAGAATGACTCTGGGGCACAGCAAGCTGGACCTGATCACCAAGTACAACAAGCTAAAATCCAAACACATACACAGTCGGTTTGAACTCTGACCTGGGCCTCAAACTGGCCTCTGGTCTCATTTTCCAGGGGTTGCTTTTCCCTGCCAATCATCACGCCTGGGGCTTGGAATCAAAACATTAGTCTTGTTCCTGTTAAAAGGTGTCTAATCTATGTAGATGACTGATTCAGATGAGACTAGCAACTGCAGCTCAGATTTTCTATTACATGATTGTGGCAAGAGGGAGAAAAGCACATAAATATAATCCACATTCTTTTTACCCACTTGGGAAAGAACCATTTCCCCTCAAACTTACAGCAAAGCTATTTTGCTACAGCTGGAAACTGGCCACCGAGGTCTTCAGGGTGAGCCTTGGTTCTCTCCATGCTGAGCAATTCCTCTTCCCTTATCCATATGGTGAAAATGAAATGGCCAAAGGCAGGGGGATGTGAAAAATAAAGGAGTTCTGCTGGAAAAAGCCGTGTTGGGTCCTGATGGGGGGAATGAGCACTGAGTGTGGTCAGGGCCCTACCATGCTGAGCTGTGCCAGGCCAGGAGGGGACAGGGACTGGGTACACGTTTGGCATCTGCACACGGCTGACATTGGCACATCAGTGGTGTCAGCACAGGGATGGGGGCTGCTCCGGGGCCACACCTGAGCACTGGTGGCAGCTGACACACATGTCCCCTACACATGAGCGAGGTACTCAGGTGGCAGCTGGGTCGTGGGTGGCCGGTCAGCTCACAGAGGACACGGCTGCTGTCCTACACCACAAGCGTCAGCATGAAGGCGGCGCCCAAGCATGGCTCACGTTGGGACAGGGACAGCGTCAGCATCTGGGGAACACCAGGGCATGGGCTGGGGGCTGTACACAGATTGGGGGGGGTGCACAATAGCCAGGGACAGCCGTGGCACACCTGGCACAGGGACAGAGACAACCACAGCACACCTGGCACAAAGACAGCGATGCCGCTGTCACTGACACAAGGACAGGGACGGCCATGGCACACCTGGTACAGGCACAGGGACAGTGATGGACACCCGGGACAAGGACAGCGATGCCGCACCCGGACCCGTGGAGGCCTCTCCAGGCTGTGGGACACACGGGCCGGCCCA
>WEIU01001673.1:631939-684896 GCA_013389925.1 Aegithalos caudatus | reverse complement strand
TTCCCATTCCCAGTTCAGCCTCCTCCCCGGCCCCGATCCCGCCCCCGCCTGCTTCCCGTTCTCGTCCCATTCCTGGTCCCCTTCCCGGACCCAGCTACGTTCCCATTCCCGGCCCCGCTCGCATTCCATTCCCGTTCCTGCCATGGCGGTCCGCGCCAGCTTCGAGAACAACAACGAACTGGGCTGTTTCGCCAAGCTCACCAACGCTTATTGCCTCGTGGCCATCGGCGGCTCCGAGAACTTCTACAGGTGAGGGTGACACGCGGAAAGACTCTAAAATTCAGAGAAAAAGTGAGTTTTAAAGTAGGTATCTAGTTTATTCTGCCGGGCGTATGCGGGATACCTCCGCAAAGGCATACGCGCCCCCTCGCTCACCCACGTTTTCTTTTACCCTCTAGAACGTTACATATGCAGCAAGTTTCACAGTACTCTTATGCATATTCATTCCTTGGCTCCCCCCCGCTCCCCCTTCGGATGCTAATTAGCTTATCAGTCCTTTGCGCCTGCGCAGTTGCCTGTGGTGGTGGTCCCGGGGGTCTCAGGGATGAAAGAAATCGTTTTCCTCAGGGATGAACTTCTGACCCCGCTGCCTTCTGCATGCCCACTGATCCTCCGGTCATAGTCCAAGCTATAGGCACAGTTTTATCTGGTTCTGGAGGCCCAAGGAACCTCGTTTTCTCGGTATCTCTGGTAATCTTGCATTCTTGCCTCCTGTTTTGGTAAGCATCCTCTCCTTACCAGACACCCTTGCCTTCCTTCCTGCTGTTCTCTAACGTAGTCCTGTCCCTTCCCTTCTCAAGCAACAGTACAATGAGCAGCAAACGTTAAGCAATGCACATCATCTGAATACCTATTCTTAATCAATGTCTTCTAATTTCTATGATTAACATTCTCTAGTTTCCAATCCCATGTTTCAAGGGGGGCCCTGACCCGGCGCTTTCTCCTTGCAGCGTCTTCGAGGGGGAGCTGTTCGGGACCATCCCGGTGGTTCACGCCTCCATCGCCGGCTGCCGCATCATCGGCAGGATGTGTGTGGGTACGTGCGGCGGAGGGAGGCCCGGGGGCGGAGGGAGGCGCGGGGGCGGGGAAAGCTCCCGGGGTCGGTCGGGGCCGTGCCGGCACAGCGCCCCTGGCCCACCAGGGTTGTTTTAATGCCTCGAGTGTGTGAGGAGGAGGAAGGATGATCTCAAGGGTATTTTCCGACCTGGCTGATTCTGTGATGGATGTGGGGTAACAGACACTCACCTGGGAGCTGGGGTGGGGGGAGTGTTGGCTCTCAGGGCTGGGGAAGCTCCGCTGCTCCTCAGTGCTGGCCGGGGAGGGGGAGACATTACCGAATATGAAAGTCAGGGAAAAGCCATGTGTCTGCCTGATGAGACTCTCTTAGGTCAGACCAGCTTCTTGCTTATTTGTTCCTTCAACCATTCAGTCGTGTTGCCACAGTCACACAAACAATAGCACCAGGCCTTTTGTAGGGCAAATGGCACGGAGAGTTCCTTGAAAAGTGTCTCACTGAGAGCCTCAGGCCTCCTTTGGTCCTGTTGGAAGAGAGAAGGGAGAAAAAATAGTGCCATTCCCCCACACTTTGTGCTTTAGGCTGGTTCTTTTCCTGTGGTGCTTGTTACTTTTACATGTCCTGGGCTGAATTCTGGGCTTGGTAGGAACGCACAGAGCAGGAGCAGCTCAAGCCATGTGTGAACATAAGGGAAGTGCTAACACACCCTGTTGAAACATTCTTCTCATTCTATTCCATTTCCTTTTGCCATTTTAGGGAACAGACATGGGCTGCTTGTCCCCAGCAGCACGACAGACCAAGAGCTGCAGCACATCCGCAACAGCCTCCCGGATTCCGTGCGGATCCAGCGCGTGGAGGAGCGGCTGTCGGCTCTGGGCAACGTCACCACCTGCAATGACTACGTGGCTCTGGTTCACCCAGATCTGGACAGGGTACAGGGCTCTGGGACACTTTGACATTCAGAGCAGGGCTGGGAAATGCTGCCCACGCTGAGGCTGGAATTGTTCCCTCCAGCTCAGCTGTGGTGAATGTGCTTTGGAGAAGGGATGGGGTGGGGGGTCGTGTATCATGGGACAGGATGAGAGGGAACAGCTCCCCACTGACAGAGGGCAGGGCTGCATGGGATATTGGGAAGAAACCCGTGGCACAGGTTTCCCAGGGAAGCTCCAAGCCCCATCCCTGGAAGTGCCCAAGGCCAGGTTGGACAGGACTTGGAGCAACCTGGTCTGGTGTAAGGTGCCCCTGCCCGTGGTAAGGGGGTATAATGAGTTATGAGGTCCCTCCAATCCAAACCATTCTGTGATTCAGTGATTATTGGGTGCAGTTTGCTTTGGGTGCATAAAATTTAATGAATTAGAGTGTGCATGGGTCTAATAAGGACTGTAAGGAGGAGTGCAGTGAGGACCACAGAAGGGGTTACAAGCTACAGATGAGTGAGCCAGAGCACATCACAGCTGAAAGAGACCATGGATGTGCATCATTACAGGGGTCTAAAAGAAAATTAGAAGGTTCTTTTATGAGAGTTTAAAATAAGTGTAGAGGAGACAAAGTCACTCCTATTTTATGTCTGAGAACTGGTACCTTAACAGCATTGAAAGACATGTGTTGTGTGGCTGCAGGTCCTGACTGTGTTTGCTTCCAGCTTGTGCTAAAGGTAATGAGGAAATGGGACTTGGTGGAAGGAGTGCAAAGGGAAAAATAAGAGGATGGGAGAAGGCTTTGCACAATATGTTTTTAAAAAGTATAAAAAGTAAAGTAAGATGGCCAGCAAGAGAGAAATCAAAATAATTCACAGTGAATCCTGGATAGGAAGGAAGATGTTAGAGTTATAGGAAGCATAAGACCATTTTGTCCCAATGGTTTGGGAGCAAAGAGGACTGGTTTGCTGAGAATTGCTACAAGTAACGTTACTCCCAACAGAGAGGAGGATTTGGGCATTTCTCACTCAAGGCATGGGCTGTGTTTATAGTGACACAGGAAGCTGGGAACACGTGGAGAGTGGAGCTTGGCTGGGTTGTTGTGGCTGGGTTACAATGGGCTGTGCAGCGTGGGAGGCTCCCAGCTGAGGGCTGTGTGCAGGAATAGTTTGACTTCCCACTCCACAATACTGTTTAGCTGAAGGCTTTATCCTTCCATTTGCAGGAAACAGAAGAGATCTTGGCAGATGTGCTGAAGGTGGAGGTGTTCAGACAAACAGTAGCAGACCAGGTGCTGGTTGGAAGTTACTGTGTTTTTAGTAACCAAGGAGGAATCGTGCACCCCAAAACTTCAATCGATGACCAGGATGAGCTCTCGTCTCTGCTGCAGGTCCCACTCGTGGTAAGGCATTTGTGCAGTGTCTGCTCCTGCCATTCCCTCCCAACTCAGCTGCAATGTTTCTCCAGCTCAGGGGCTCCCAGACACTGTTTTTCTGTGAAGTGATTCTGAGTGGGAGGTGAGCAGAAGACTTGAACCAAGTCTTCCAGACAGTTTCCTGACTTTCCTGAGTCTAAACAAGCTGCTCAGTGCTTTTAGCTGCCTTCTGAAACGTTGCTCTGCTGGGATTGTGCACATTGTGCCAGTACAGAATGTGAGGATGTTTGTGGTTTGGCTGAAGCCAGCGTTCAAAAAGATTAAGTAAGGAACTCCTGTGCCTGCTCAGTTGGATGTGTGAATGACGTTATCCTCCCTGCTTGCTGGGTTCTCTTTCACTGAATGCCACACCAGTTTCTCACCAGAGAGTAAAGGCTGTTCATTAATCATTTTATCTGACACCTTCATAACTTTGCTGGTGGCAGAGTTCCTCTCTTCAGCAGTGTGAGCTGAGGAACCCAGCAAAGGGCTGTGCCAGGGCTGCGCCGGGGCCGTGCCAGCTCCGTGCCAGCTCCTGCTGAGGCTGCTGTCCCGCAGGCGGGCACGGTGAACCGCGGCAGCGAGGTGATCGCGGCGGGGATGGTGGTCAACGACTGGTGCGCCTTCTGCGGGCTGGACACCACCAGCACGGAGCTCTCTGTCATCGAGAGCATCTTCAGGCTCAACGAGGCTCAGCCGAGCACCATCGCCACCAACATGAGGGATTCCCTGATTGACAGGTAGGGAGGGATCCACCTCTGGGCACAGTCATGACAGGCAGGCAAGGGTTTATGATAAAAGCAGCTGGTTTCACACTTGATCTATCTGCTCTAATTATAATTTTTTCACTTCCTCACCCCTTTTGTTGGTTACTGGCAGCAATTGCTCATTGGGTTATGAAATTGGGTTGCAATGAGAATCCTTTTTGTGAGAACTAACATCTGTTTCAGCTGGCAGATTTTCTTTCCCAACTATTCAGTGCTCAGTTATGACATGAATGGGTTTTTTAGAAACAAATCTTATTTTAAGAGTTAAAATCCCAGTGACTTTGCTTGTCATCTTGGCTTTTGATCACTGTAATTATTCAACTGTTATTTCAAATGCTTACTGTAACCATTTCTGGAGCCAAAAAGACTGGAACCTGTCATCTGCTGCTGCCTTAAACCTCTTACATTTAAAACTGCTAACTTGATTTTTTTAAAGTCTTTTTGTTAAAGGCCTTGTCCAAGTTACTTTTTAAAGTGAGGCAGGGGTCGTTTTCTGTCTGCAGTGGTAATGATATGGGACCTTCCCCATTCATTAATGTGTGCCAATGTTTTTTACATTTAGGCATAAGCATAGAGGAATGTCCTGTGGGAACTGTTTTTGGGCCTTGGGTTAGAGCCCTGAGGACCACTGATGTGCTGAAAGTGTGTTCCTGGACTACCTGAGCATTGTATCTTGGTTGCTGAGTTCTCAGCCACAATCTGGGCGTTGATTGTAGCATAAGGAATTCCTTTCAATGGAGAGCCTTTTAAAGAATTATTTGCCCTGTTACAGTTTGGGTACAAAGTCTTGATGTCTCTCAGCATATCAGAGCTGTAATTAAACCTGCTTTGAGCTGTCAATGATTACCTGGGCCAGGCTGAATGTGCATTTTGCCTTTGCCAGCCTGAGAGGTCTGTTCCTGTGGCTGGCTGTTAGCAGCCACAACGTCTTGCTTCCCTCTTTTCATAGGTCCTCTCCTAGGAAGGGAAATTTCTTCTGGGCTTTTGTAGTGGGAAGCAGGTACTGACTGAAGCTGGTATTCTGAAATGCCTTCTGCACTCTGGCACAACTAAACCTTCTTTCTGTTTTGTCTTTTAGCCTGACATAAGCAATGTTGGTTCCTACTTCCCAGAAAGCTCCTAAGGAGTGAACTGTTGAGCCGCACTTTGGATCACAGACATCCAGAACTTCTGATGATATTTCTGCAGGCCTGGCCCAAGGGAAAGGCTACAAAACAAAATTTTTGTCATCTTTTGTAAACTGGTACCACAAAAACTGACAAATAACATGCATAAGATACAAATAAGGAATGCTCTCTATCACTTTGCTCAGTTCTTCAGCTCTGCTTTCTGGTTTTGTGATGCCAACTGAGCCCCTCAAATTACCCCACAATATTTACTCTTGGATGTTGATCACTAGAGATTATTTTGCCTTAAGTCTTGCACCAGTGTCCTGCTGCACAGCAGTTTGTTTTGGCACCACATGTGCTGCCCTCTGTCCACACTCCTGCTCAAGTGGTGTTTCTGTGCTAGGTACATGTAAGACCCCTTTGTATGTCAAATACCAAAAATACAGTAGTTTACTTGCCACAAAACAACTCAAAAGCCATCACCTGCTCTTTTGCCCTGACTTGCAGCTGTTCCCATAGGATGGTGATTCTGAAGTGATCAGCTTGGATCAAAACTGAAGTTTTTCAGTGTCAATCCAAGGGCTTTTAACAACAATAGTGTGGGAGTCCCTGGAGCAATGTTTGACCTGGTGTCACCTGTGCTGCTTCTGAAGCACCTGCAGGAGAGGGCCCAAAAGGCACTGTTGCCTGTGGGCTTAATTTGTCTTGCAGGAGTTCCCCTTAAACAACGGGAAACTTTTAGAAATCAGTAAGTCCCAATAGATTGGACCACCTTATCTGGAGTTACCTTGGAGACAAAGGTTAAATAACACGGTTCCAAGCAGTCAGTCAGAGGCTACAGATTTGGGAGCTTCCTCATGAAGAGCTCTGCCTGTGCCAGATGGAAAGCAGCTGTAGGTGCTACTTTCAGGCAGAAGATTGTAATTTTTTTTTCTGTGTTGCTCAGTGAATCTCATTTCAGTTGCTTTCCTACTTGCCCATTAAGGGTGCACTGAAGGCAGAGAAGTGCCTCCATTTCCCATCCTGGATATAAGAGGAACCTCTCACTTGTCTCCACAAAGCTGCCTTGCTCTCAGCTGGGTTGTCTTGGGGAATTACGACCTGAGGGTCGTGTATGGGCAGAGCTCTTTACAGCCTAGGGGCTTTGGATTTTGTAGAAAATGGAGTAAATTTCCATTTTTGTTTTACTGTCTGGATATTCAGGGAAGGCTTTGTAAGATTTGGTTGATAAACTGTTACTGCTTAAACTTCAAAATAAAGATTACCATAATCATCTGTGATCAGATATCAACCCTTTGACATCATGCACCACCTGAATTGGCCCTGACTCCAGGTCTGCTCCTCTCAGCGTGTCTCAGTATTTAGAGTGAAAAGCTGCTTCCCTTTGTCCATTTCACAGGGCTCAGCTCCTGGGTGCAGCAAATGTGATACCTGTTTTAAACGTGGGTCTGTGGGAATTCTGAGCTGGTGAGATGGACCTGTGTACAAGGAAAACAAACTAATACAGAATGGGTTTAGAAACATTGATTATGAGAGGATAGACGTGGTGTTTCATGGGCAAGTTGTGTCCCAGAAGACCCGTGCAGCTCTTTAAAGAGTCCACAGGGAGAGGGAGAAGGTCTCTTGTACTGTTGTTATTTTCAAAAGGCATTTGCAGGATTTTGTGCCAAAGACATTTGGGGACCTTGGGTGAGTGATCCCATGGAATGAGGGAAGTCCTCTGACTTGTCTGGTTTAGGAAAGTCAGTGGATTAGGGCAGGGAATTTTGGCCATACTGACTGACTCTGACTAGTGAGGATGAGGACTGGATAGAAAGGGAAACTCTGTGCAGCTGAGTGCGAAGTGAAGCACATTGTGGTTAAGAATCCTAATTTCACCCAGTAGTGAATTCTGAGCAGTGCAAGGGCACATTCCTGACTGAAAGTCCATATTGGAACAGATGTGCTCTGGCTTCAGTAATGGTCAAGAAAGCAAACAATGTCTGGAGCTCATTAAAAAACAAAGCCCAAAGCAGCATTAGCTGTAAATCCATGTGTCTTTATCCTGAGCACTCTGTGTAGATGAGATGCAAGTGCTGCTCAGTGGTTGCCAAGTATTTCTGCAAATAGGTATTTTGGGATAATACTCATCTACATTAAATTTTGGGTCTCAAAATCCAAAAGAAGCTGGGGAAAGGAAGGGTGAAATTCTCATGCTGCTGCCCATTGCTTGCCCTGAGATCCTGTCCTGCATTGCCAGAGCTGGCAGGAGCAGGGTGGTGAGGAGGCTGAGCACAGCACTGCCACAGCAAGGGTGAAATGAGGTTCCAGAATGGCAGGATTCCAGGTGACAGGCCCTTGGCATGACAGCCTGGGGCACAAGCTTAGTGCACCTTTGACTGACCCTTTTCTTGTGCTTTCATCTCCAAGGCAGCAATGTGTGGTGATGATGCCAAAAGGTGTTAAGGAATAGTCAATAAAATCGAATTGTGTGTCCCCAGAGCTGGGTTCCCACGTGTTCTGGGGATTCTTAAAAATGAAATTGCTGAGCTACATAGGTGTGGGTTACATACCATGGCTAAAGCCACCTGGCACCTTTGCCATCAGGCAGTGGAAGGCAACATATGACCTCAGGAAGGGTTGCAGGAATGATCAGAGGAACTAAAGGAGTGCTGGACAAATAAGTGATACTATGAGGAGGGCTGGAATCTAGCCCTGGGGTGAATGTGATGGGAGAAGTGAAAGGCTCTTAACTCTGGGTTCAGTGAGAAGGTCTTGGGGTGTGTAGCTGTGTGTGCTTTAATGGCCAAAAACTTGTCAGGATCCTTTACAGAGGTTTCTAAACCTCCGAGTTCTAGAGGTTTAATGACTCATTATGAGTTAGGAATAATTAATCTATCTTAGTGGAGGACTAGAATGTAGTGATCAAGTATCCCAGCAAATGTCCAAATTTCCTGTGACAATGAGCCTGAATGGTAATGAAATTATTTAATGTAGTCAAAAACTGGAAAAAAAAAACAAATAGGATATTGAGTGCAGTATAGTGAGTGTAGCTGGCAGTTCGTCCAGGGTGTTCCAAGGTCCCTGGGCTGTCCAAAACCCTGTGGTGCAGAGCAGGATCACAGAAACACACAACAGCCTTTTTTGCTTGTTAGAATTGAATTAGCACTGCTGATCCCTTCCCCTGTGAGAACAATGTGTCCAGCATTTCTGGACAGGAGTTGGAACACAGCCCCTGCCCACAGAGAGCTTTAGCCAGGCTGATGGGCAGTGAGTCCAGTGCTTCTGTTGCACAGCAAAGAGCTCAGGGGTGGGAACTGTCCCTTACACAAAAAAAAGTTTGTGCCCAGATCCAAGTTACCCCAGGAGTGCCCAGGTCCTGATCTTTGCAAAACAGAGGTGATAACGAATGGGATTGTGCTGGAGGAAAGCTGCTTCCCCCACTGCAGCCCCCTGTGGCTGCAGAGGGCTGTTCTCACCCCCTGAGCACCTCCTGGAATACCTCACACCCTGGGAACTCCCATATGTAACACCTGCCCCAGGAGCCAGGTACAGGGCAGGTAGAAAAGGCCCTGGGGTATTTCTGTGGCTCAGCAGCAGCTGAGGCTGGGTTTTGGCAGCCCAGGGCAGCAGCTCGCCTTGCTGCAGCCTCCCACTCACCTGGGCACTGTGCTGCCTGAACAGCTCATTCGTGGGGCAGGCCAAAAACCCTACCTGTGGGGCAGGGGGGGAGAAAACACAAACCCAGACATCGCTCTCCGTTGTAAATTTTTTTTAATTTTTTTTTTTTAAATGATGGCTGTTGGAAGTTGCTCAAAGGTTTGGGCTGTCGCAGTCCTGGCGAGATGGCAGCGTACAGATGAGACCGAGGTGGCTGTGGCATCCGTGGTGTGTCCCACCACACCTCTGGTACACAGAGCAACGCGGAGTAGCGTGGGGGTGTCTGATCAGGAGCTCTGATTTTGTTTGGTCCTTCGCACTCCTTCACTCATCATGAGACGTTAGCACGTTTTGTCACTACAGTTCAAAGTTTTGCATCTACGAGCTTCTCACTTACTTTGTAATACGTTGGTAATAGTTTATGTTTAAACACAATAAACAGCTTGGCTATGGAAATCAGTTATGAAGGACAAAATACAGTTTGAGACCACACGTTAATGCAGTCATAGTGGGCTTCACCAGACGAATCTATGTGTCTATCCTGCTTCACCAGAGCAATATTTGAGCGCTAATTAGCAATCCGTAATTCTAATGATCTCTCTGCTGCTTTGTTCCTCATTGTAATTAGGAATACTTTTAGCGTGTTTGTTGCTCTTGGGGGGTTTTTCAGAGCTGACGTTAGAAAGCTGTACTTTTCTATACTAAGTGGACATTCTGTGCATTGCACTTCCATTGCACTCAATAAAATCCAGTTATAGGCAAAGGGTTTAGGTTAATCACCTGTTCCCCATGGTGAGCGGGCAAAGCAATTCCTGTGCTGACATGGATGGCACTTCTGTACAGTGCTGGACTTCACTGTTACACTGCACTGAAACAGACTCTTCCACTCTTATTCAACATGGTAAAAATATCAGCATCAACATGAAAATCAAAAGTTTGTGGTTAGGGCACAATGTCCTGAATCACTCACAACTGTAAGAGGGACAAGCAGAAGCTACTGTTGTAGGAAGAGACCTGTGGAAAGTCACTAGATGAAAGTTAAGGTATTTTTCTTGCCTTTACCTGATTTTTATGGCTCTGTCAAACGTGGTAAACTCATTCTACCGTGTGGCATGCTTCCTTTGGTCCTTGCCAAATATTTGCCTGTGAAGAAGTGAGCGAAACAAACCCCCAAATCGTGAAGGCATACAATGTTTGTAACATCTACAGGGATTTAGTTTTATAGATTCAGTTTTATAAACAGGCCTAATTCTTACTGTACCTTGATTATTTCAGCAAAATATAATGACGACCTCACTCCAAACAAACATTTCCATTCTCCTGAAACCCAACATACAAATTCCACAATCTAGTTACACATGCCACAGAACAACAACTCATCTTTTCCCAGCGTCTTAACGGGCAGAGTGCAGTCTGTCTATACACATTCCCGGGATTTCAGTAACCATTGGCATTGGTTCCTGGGTTCTTGCTGGCAGGAGCTTAAACCAACTTAAATGACATTTAAATATTTCTTTTGTGATTGGCTCCCAAAACAAAAACTGTGATTTTTTTTTTAAGACCCAATTACTTTGTCTTCAGATTGTCCCAGTCTAGGGCTTGCCAGGTGTCTGGTTTGGTGCTTCTTGAGCTTCTGCTCCACACTCCGGTACCTCTTTGAGTGCTCAGTGGTTCCTCGTGCACTGTGCTGAGTGGCAGCATTGATTAGTTATGAATGTACAAAACATCTGACCAGCAGGTATTGGAAAATTGTATCCAGGTAGATCCCTGGATTTTTTAATAAACTAAGAAGATCTTTTAGAATGATTCAGCATCAGAATGTCTTCTGCTTATGACACTGAAATTGTTCTTGTTCATAGATTTCATGATCTTAATTCATTTATGAGACAGCTATTAAAAAAATGGTTCTGTTCAGAGGTGGTTTAGCTACACTGGAGAATGCTGGGTTTAACAGGGAGCACTGGTGCAGGGAACTGAAGGAAGTTTCCCAGATCAGTTGAAACCTGTCTCGAAGACTCTGGTGCTGGCAGAGCGAGCCGGTGGATGGCACCACGACCGGCAGGTGACCAAAGCAGTACAAAGGAAAGAGGCTCCATACTGCAAGGCTGCCTGCCTGTATTTTTTCCAGTTTTCCTGCTTATTTCCATCCCAGGGTGTCCAAAACTTGTAGGTCACTGAAGTAATTTTGTTTGGTAGGCTTTTCAATGCATTTTTTCCTCTTTTTTGTGTGTGTCCATAGTCCTCATCAGCTCAATGAGTTGAAATGTGCAGCGGGCTGTGTCATACCCATTCCTGGACAGGTCTTTTGTAGTACACAACATTTTGCTGCACCTCTTTGTTTTTAAACTGAAAGATTGTGTATACCAGGACAAGGATACACAGAGACAGGATGCAGGGGATCACCACTGCGATGGCATTGACAGTGCTGGGCATGTCGTTTATTGTCACCATGATGTCCACGTCGTCGTGCGGGAGGCGCCGGTCCTTGCTCCGCTCAACATCCTTCTGGTTACAGCCCATCCAGTCCTTCAGGATCGACCTGGGGTAGCCTGGCTCCACACTCAGCCTCTGGTTATCGAACTTCCAGTACTCCTTCCCTTTGTAAAAGTAGGTGTAAACTAGGAGACAAAACAGAGAACATTCTTAGTATTTCTGGTTAAGGAGCTGTGCTTGTGGGAGGACATTAAGGGAGTCTGGACAACCTGAAGATGGCCACTACCTAAGTCAATAAAACACATTTAGCATTCCCAAGCCATTGGAAAGTGAAGCTGGTTTTGGAGCTGGGATTTAAAGGAGAAGCTGTAACCCTGGCTAGTGTGTCCAACATTGCCCATGGAACATCATTCTCCTTGGCCAAGACTAGCTGGGAATTAAAAAAGAAAACCCTACTAACTTTAAAGGAAGGGTTCTGCAGTGAGTTATTTTTTTACTAAAGCATCTCTAAATATGTATATATGCTCGTCATTACCAAGTGATTAACATCATCTGCAGGGTGCCAGTGTTTGCCTGGGTGTGACAGTGTTTGGAAGAACACCAGGTTTCTGTTTATTCAGCCTGAGGGAGCAAATGCTGAGTAAGATTCGTCCTTTTGCCACAGAATCCCAAAGATTGGCCTGTGTTAAGGAGCATTGTCCTGCTAATAAAGTTTGAAGCACCTCCCTCTCCCCAGATGACCCATTTTCTAATGACTCTCAAGTTACTAGAAAAAAAGAAAGAGCACAAGAGAAGGGAGGTCTGGTGAAAGTGTTGGTGTCTTGCTTGGCTGGCTCTCACTGCCATCCTCCAGCCTGGGCCAGCCCTACAGCCCTCCTCTCACACCACAGCTCCAGATCTGAACACAGCCTTAATGGCACAAGTCCCTTCTGTTGGCTCTTTCCCTAACTGGAGGAGGAGGAAATCTTCAGATCAGAGAAAGAAATGTGTTGGAAGGGGCCTCTGGAGCTCCAAGCCCCTACTTAGAGCATAACTTCAAGGCTAACTGCTAACATCAGACAGGTTGGAACCTTTAGCAGCAAGCCAGAGCTCACTACAGGTAAATTAGGAGTAAATATAAGTTCCAGCATCCCCAGGACCAGGGCCTAGGAAAGGCTGGGTAGGGTCTGTTGCAGCAGAAAAGGTTCCATTCCCAGAGAGCTGGATTGTCACAATTGGCTTAGCAGCTGAGGAGGTGTGTGGGTTGGGATGAGGGTCAGGAAGGATCTCAGACTGCTGCTGTTCACAAAGCCCAGGTGACACCAGCGCTTCTGAGACTTGATTCCTGAATCAGAAAATACTCGGAACACTCCACATCCAACCACCCAGCTCCCAGCACAGTCCAGCTCTTCCCCATCTAACAGGTGTAATGACTGCAGACACATACAGCCTTCCTTGCTGATGAAAGCCCCCTGAGGAGCCTGAGGGATTCCTCTCCACACGGTGATGGGTTTTGGGTATCCTGGGTCCGTTGCTCTCTTGTCCTCGTTGTACCTCCAGTACCTGTCCCCTTTGAAGAAGTAGGTTTTGCCCACGGGCTCCCAGCGCAGCGCCGTGTCGATGCCCTCCCGGGGCAGGCAGCTCCCCAGCTCCACCAGGCTGTGAGGGTAGCCTGGCTCTGCTGTCACTTCCTTAAAAACCCAGTACTTATCTCCTAGAAGTGAGTGGGGACACAAACAACAAACAGGTTGGCCTGTTAGGAGTTGGACCGATATGAACATAAACCAACTGCAGTGAACCACAGCACGTTGAGGGCTTAATTGTAATCTGTGAAAAAGCTGTTCCTTCACTTCATTTTGAATCTGAAACGTTACTGCATCTGCTGCTTCTCAGATCTCATTTTGGGAGAGTTGTCGAACAGCCCTTTCCCATTTACCTTCTCATGCCAGTCATGACTTTCAAGACTTGTCTCATCCCCTGTCTGCCATCCTTTACTCAGGCTGAGATGTCGATCAGCCCAAGCTTTTCAGACACTTCTGTGGCCTTTCCCTGAGCCTCTCAAGTTTTAGTACAGTTTAGAAAGCTGAGGTACTGAAGCTGCAGACACAAATCCAGAGGCCCAGGTACTGTGGTTTTGTACTGGCCACACTTTCCAGCCACCCTTCCTTGCTCACAGCTTGTTCTCAAGTTACAGGATCCTGTTCAGCCACTGTCACCATACACGGAGCTAAAGTGGGTCCCAGCAGAAGGTTGATAATTTTGTCTCTTTAGGAGACAATTGTCCAGAAATGAGGTTTGGGAGTGCCCTGCCCCTGTAGAGGCCTCAATGCCCTGGCAGAAGGTATTCAAGAAAATAAGCAGGGGACTGACACTCCCTGGGAAATAGGAGCTGTTTCTTGTTATCACATGAAAGCCAATTGATATTAACTCTACAGATATTGTCCTGGCAAGGCCAGCCCACACGGAACTGTATTTTAAGGATCAGAGGCTGCTTGAAGTGCTCCCTTGGAAAAGGGCAAGGGTGCAGCATACCTGTTTCCACTATTTTCATGCCATAAAAGCAGCCTGAGGTGAGGCAGGCGTGGTTGGCTCATGCTGAACTGTACTGTACCTTTGAAGAAAACGAATTTTCCATCAGAGCGCTCGTAGGCTGCGTCGATCTTTGCAGGGAGGCCCTTCCAGAACTGCTCAATCTGCATGGGATACCCCTCCTGCACCCGGTTGTTGCGCAGACGCCAGAACCAGCGATCCTGAGGAAACCAGAAGCTCTTGAGACTGAGAACTTCCTCTTGCAGTCAGACCTGCCTGGGTCCAGCATCCAGCACTGCTAATCCTTGCCTAGGCCCCGCACCATTACAGACACAAGTCCTGCTTCAGGTGATAGCTCCAACCCAGCCCAACACTGTCTCCAGTGTGGGAAGTGCTGTGGGGGGAAGATGGCAGCCCAAAGGGGGAGATGTTGATTGATGGTACTGTGAAAAAGGGTGGAAAGGAGAGGGAAAAGGAGCAAGGGGGAAGCAAGTCCACAGCTGTAAGCATTGTGACCTCTCCATGTCTTGTCACTGAGTTGTCACGCTTGTCCTTGTTCAGTTGAAGCTCAGCTCTCGGAGCCCAGGAGAGCCAGACAGCCTGAACATCACCTGGTGACTGTGTGAAACACACAAGGTTTAAAGGCACAAAGGAGTTTTATGAAATATCCCTTTAGATATTCAATCTAAATTAGTTAAAGCTGCAGTGGATACTCAGGGATGAGCATGAGCAGGACAGAACCTTTGCGACTTCTCCCAGGTACCATCCTAACCTTCAACTAGGTTCATTTCAGGAATCTTCTGCAACTGATTTGGTTTATCCACTTAATAACTTTCAATATGTCCCTTTCCACACTTCACACCCATTGGGCAGAGTGAAAGTTACTGGTATTTTGGGAATGGGATCATGGATGTCCATATTGAAGGCACTGTAATGGGTTATTGAGCAAAGGGCTGTAGTTTACAAGAAAGGTTGACTCAAACTCCCCAGGGGCTGAGTGCTCCCCAGGCCCAGTTCAATGCACGTCACCTCTGAGACAATGAGGCTTGCTCCCAGAGAAGCTGTGGCTGCCCCATCCCTGAAAGTGTTTCAGGCCAGCTTGGATGGGGCTTGGTCTAGTGGAAGGTGTCCCTGTCCATGGCAGAGGGTAGAACAAGGTGCTCTTTAAGGTCCCTCCCAACCCAACTCAACCCACCCCACTCTAGGATTCTGTGGTTACCCATGGTACTGGTATTGCTTCCTGGCTTTACAGGTGGCTCCTCTCAGGCTTTGTGGCATCTGAATTCTCTGCCAATGCATCCAGGTCACATTTGGAGCACAGGATGCCTGGGCATTTTGTAAATCCCATCAGGTGCTGTTTCCAAATATTACAGAGCCAATCTGCTCACACTGCCTTCTAATACTGCTCAGTCATCACCCTCAGAAGAACAGAGCTCTTTTCAAATCTCACTACCAAATACTTCTATTGACCTTTTCCAGCAATAAAATGAAGGGAAGACTCATGGGTAAGTGGGAATTCTTAGTACCTTGAAAACAAACATTTCTCCTCTAAAGAGAGCCACAGTGTTAAAGTTGCCATCACAGATGTTTGGTTTGGAGCCAGGGAGAGCTGGCCTGTCACCCAGAGGAGGACTGGGAGGTCGTGGCTGTCTCTCGTGTTTTCTTTCCGAAGTGGAGTGAATTCTGCGAACAGGAAGAGTTGGTAAAGGCCTGGTTGGCTCCAGGGGCTCTATAGGAGGACCTAGAGGTGAAAAGGAATATATATTTAGCAAAATGGACAAGCTTGTTTTTTCTGTAAGCTTTCAAAGGCTCCAGGCTGGATGGACAGCTCTGCCAGGGATCTATGTACTCTTGATGCAGAGCTCATTCCCTAGAAATGGGGAGCAGAACAAGATGCATCCACATGTGAAAACTATCCCAAAACAGATAAGTGATGAGAACTGAAGAAGAGCCAGAATGTTTTTGTAGGTCTTCCCAAGGAGGCTGGAGCTAAAAGGAAGGAGAAGCCACCAGGTTCCCAACTGAAATGAAAGGTGGTAACACTTGAATAGAAATGTTTAGTAGACCATTAAAAAAGGCAACAAAAAACATCCCTGGAAACCAAAGCAAAACCAGAAAAAAAAGTTAGGGTGTGAAAACCTATGCTACATTGTAAGGGGAAGTGCAGGGAGTACTTTATTACACATCACTGACCAAGCTGTGCTTTCCCTGGCAAACAGCTGTGACAAGGGACCTTATCCCACTCAAGTGATGCCCTCCCAGCACAGCTTTCCCTTTCCATCCTTCCCCAGCTCAGCTCTGGGATCTGACAAGGCCACAGGAATGTACAGAGAAATAAAAATACAAGTGAGTTAGACTAGAGCAGAGGTCTTAAACTGCTTCCTGCCATAGGATGCTTTCATTAACTGTTAGTGGTAAATCTGGGCCAAATCTCAGTCAGAGGGCCACATTTCTTGTTGCTTCTCAGAGGCAGCCACGAGTTAATAGCAATAAACAGAAGACCACTAGAGCAAGGGATTTTGGTGGGCTTGAGATGTGAAGATGGTTTATTTGCAGGGATCATGGTTTCAGTTTCATTCTGAGCCTGTAAGATAAACCCCTAACTGTGGGCAGAACGGGGGCTGCTGTCATGGGTCTATTTCAGTGTCACAGTTTGGGGCCAAGGTGCTGCACCCAGCTGGAGGTGAACACTGACCCTGGACAAGGCTCATCCTCACAGCCTGGAAGAGTCACCCTGAGCTGGCACCTGCCAGGGAAGAGATTTATGAGGAAGGACTGAGGTACCCATGGAGGCCTCACATCTGTGGGGTTAGAAGAAGGCTTTGACAGATAAACATTTTGATCTATGCAATCTGAAATAATGGTTTGGTGCTTGAGTCTCCATGGCAGTTTAACTCTTAAATGTTCAATTTTCAAAGGCTTCCTAAAATGAATGAGTGCTTAACATGTCCTGGAAGGGTGACCAGGTTAGGAATATCCTCACAGCTAATGACAAAGGAGCCATCAGAGGAAGCCACCTCAATAATTGTTAATAAGGATGTAACAGTAAGACTCTCGTGTGCAGGTTTCATGGATATGATGTTCAGAAAGTACCACTTGGATGGTAAAGTCCAACTTCCTGCAGTACCAGGCCAGAAACCTCCACCAGCAAGTCCTGTAATAAGCACAGAGTTTCCAGGGCAGATACAGATTTCAAGCATAGAAAATCCTCTATAATGCATAGTAAACTGCTTTAATGATTAAGCTCTGTCACAGCTGAAGTCTGCCTCACGCATTGCCTGAGTTTGTGCAGCTTTAAATTCTGTTTTCTTTCTTATGTCTAGTGTCTTAATATTTAATCATTTATAGATCTGGATGGAAATGCTTTTAAAATTCTATTTAACGAACTAAACAGAGCAGTTCCTTTGGTCTGTTGTTGCAATGGCTTTTGGTTTTCAGATCTTGAGACTTGCACCTCCTTCCTAAGCTTTTCAAATGGATAACTATTTCTTATTAGAAACTATTTTTATTTACTTCATTCCAGAGCTTTAATGAATGACATCAAATATTGCTTACAGAAATACTTTATGAAGATTCTCTGATGATGATTACCCTTGGAAAGCTATCTACATGAAACGGATACAAACACTATACTGATATTTTGTATTTCTCATCCCCTTCAATCTTATTGGGGCAGTGCCCAGTATTTTAGCCAACCATAAAATTTCCAAACTTGGATAATGCCACTGCTAGAGACCTGTGGATTTTCCCCAGATGGGATGCAGCTGAGGTCTCCTGACAGTGCCTGTGACAGGAACAGCAGGGCTGGACCAGGCAGGGTGGGCACATCCACAGCAGTGCTGCAGGGCAGCTCAGGAGGTGCTTTTGGAGACATGCCTGGTCCTCTGCAGTTGTTGTGCTTTTAGTCACACTCAAGTTCATTAAATACATCCTTTTTGGACCAAGTTAAACTTGAAGATACATTTCTGGAGTGCATCCAGGGTGCTGCAGCTGCAAACAGGCACCACAGGGCACAGCAAGAGCTGACCCAGAAAACCACCCCCGTTCTAAGAATATCTACAATATCAGGATCTTATTTATTTCACAGCATCCCTACGTGTGGCTGGATCTCCACATGTGCTGCTGCTGTTCCTGCTGGCAGCCACGGACACTGCTTACACCCACAGGACCTTTCTGTGGTGTGAAGCAAAGGCACCTCCCCAAGGGCAGCAGGTGGGCTGGATATCTGGCACAGGCTGGAAAGCTCCCGGAGGCAGGACTCAGTACAGTGGGACATGCACAGGAAGGGCTGGCAGTGGAGAAAGGGGCCCCAGACAGACCTTGCACAAGGGCAGCTGGGGTTCTGGTTTGTTCTCTGGGGGGAGGCAGCAGTGTTCAGATCCTGCAGGAGCAGGAAGTTCAAAACCAGTTTTGGCTGTCAAAAATGTCACTTGGTGCCAGTAACAGAACCCAAGTAAATGAAGTCTGAAAACCAACAATCCACATGCTCAGTGAAGATGGAAATGCTTGCATTAGGAAAGAGAAGTCTTGACTAGGATCTAAGCAAGGGGAAAATAATCAGTGATTTGCTGAGCACTGCAGACACTCATTAAACAGCAGCATGACCCTCTCCCTCCTGTGCTGTATTTCCCATGGCTTTGAGTGGATGTGGCTGGTAAATAAAACTGGAAAACCTCTAGTGCCTGTCCTACCTGACAGGATTCCCCTGCCAACAGCCTGGCACAAGGGTCAGCTATAGCCCATTGCTGCAGAAACACGAGGGAGGTGTAGTTTGCTGTTCCCCCCCTCCTTTGCAAGGGGCAAATGCTGCCATGCACTGACCAAACCAGAGATGACCATGAGCAGCAAGATGAGGACATGATACTAATTCCTTCTTTTAAGGACATGATATTAATTCCTTCTCCCTCTCTTTTAACAGAAAAAAAGGGTAAGACAGGAGTAGCACCCAAATAAAAAAGACAAATGTGTCTGACAAAGACCCATCGGACGCAGAGAATCTGACACAGAAAATCTGACCATAAAGTGCAGAATAGGGACTGTAGTGTTATGTTTATAGAATGGAAATTTAACATCTCCATGACTGGAGTTACTAATTCACTGCCTTTGCACAAGTGAGGACCACTCGTGTGGGTACAGCCTGCCCAGGCTGTGTGCAGCTCCCCTGTTCACCTTCAGTGCCCATGGCCTGTCACAATCATCTGTGGAGAAGGGGAAAGTTCAAGCAGCACCTGCAACCCAGGACACCAACATAAAGGTTTTACATGGCTAAAATGCCCCTGAAGCAGCCCACATAGAACTGGGACAGCAGAAGCAGTTTTATATGCTGTGGTCAAGATGGTGCCAAGCAGCAAGGATTCAGATGAAGCAGGGACTTGCTTTAGGGAAAACATTTGTTAGATCAGTAGAGAGACATCTCAAGTCAGGCCCAACAAGGGAGGCTGGCCCTGTACGTACTCACTGCTGGCCATGGCCAAACCAGCCCTGGCAAGGCTTCCCACACATGCTGCAGGTGGTCTGCAAACTGCTTGGATGCAGACTTTGTCATTTCACTTCAAGTATTCATCTCAGTATTCTTCCCTGCTAACCATGGATGTTTGTTTGCTACCTTTCACTCATTTTTTTATTTTTATAACCCAGGCCTCCTAATTTATTCTGATTGAAGGTTTGTCTCCTCCCATACTTACACAGACTGCCTTTTCCTTTTTAGTTGCTGCTTCCACTTAGTCCCTGAGTGTGGCTTAAGGTGTTCCTACAGGTGATCCTACAGCTGTGCACATGCGAAGAACAGAGGAGCACACTGAAAACATGGAAATCCTCAGGTCCAAGTGCTACTCAGGCAGAATTTGGTGTACAGTTATGGGGATGGGAAGCAGAAGCACAGCCTGTCCATTGGTGGAGAAAGATCCTACCTCATAAGACCTAAGGCACTGCAGAGCCCAGCCTGGCACAAAAGCAGAATGAGCATACCCCATCCATCAGGAAAACTCACCAGTCATTCCTATTTCCAGACTCCCATCACAGTAACCTGCCTCCAAAACAGCTCAAGGCGGGATGGAACAGGTTTACCAGCAGCAAAGGTGAGCGTGTGAACAAAAAGTCACTTCAGATGTGCTGGCATTGTGGTATTTAATAGAGACTGATCACATCCACCAGTGTGACCAGGCAGCAGTGCACACAAACCACACCCCCTGTCACTACACTTCCAAACAACTTCAGAGAATTAGGCAGATGAAAAATATCTAATTAGAAAAATCTAAGTGAGAGAGGTTATTGCATGGGTCTGCAACCCAGTCACCTAGTTATGTGTGATCCCAGCACCAGAGCCAAGTTCACCTATGGGACTGATCCTGCAGACACTTCCACACAGGAAGCAGGTAAGAAATCTCCTGGAGCTGGAAACTCTACATTCTGGAGGGAAGCAACTTGCTGGGACTTTACAGACACTGTGTGGAGAAGAATAGTTTCTTCCTCTCTATCAGAAGCAAGGCAAAGAATGTCAGAAAGCTTTTGGGTCACAGCAGATCACCTTTAGAGTGTGACTTCCACCACTGGCACTTAGCCTCCTCCCTTCATGCTTCCTCTGTCGCAGACCATCTCAATACCAAGGTGACCTGTGAAGATAACACAGAGAGAGGAGGCATTTAGGAGCCACTGTGTCGATAGTTGAGGACAAAATAAAAATTATACTGTCCTCCTGGCTATTGACAGAGTGTTCCCTCAACTGCACAGCACCTGCCTGGAGGCTCAGCCTGTCCCAGCCAGCGGCTCACCGAGCCTGCCAGCACAAAGGAGGCTTTGGGTCAGCTCAGGGGGGAGAACTATCCACTTGCAAACAAAGGCCTGTCCTTATCTTCTGCCTGTCCAGGTACACAGGCAAGGCTCCTGAGCCTTGTTCCAATGAAAGCCTATGATCCACAGGAGCCAGGGAGAGCAAGAGAAACCCACCTGGCTGCTCTTCTGTCTGCTCTGCAGGCTCCAGGGCAATGCAGAGAGGCCCCTGTTCACAATACATGATGTAGCTGCCAACAAGCTACCTCAGGGGTCAGAGACTGTCCACAAAACTCCAAGTGCAGGAAGGACTCCTTTCCCTCCCTCATTTGACAAACTCACTCACAGAGCACCTTGCACTTCTGGGCTCAGCCTCCAAGGCTGAAGTGAGTTAAGATGTTCCAGTTAGCCTGGGTCCTTGCCACAGTGCAGAACAAGCCCCAGCACCCACAGAACAATGGGTGCACAGCCAAGGCTCCTCTGATCATCACTGGGTGGCAGGAAGGGTTTCTCCTGCCCTTCTCACACAGACATTCTCCTCTGAATGACAATTTCCCCCAGGTGACAGAGCATTCACCTGGGAGACAAGTGTCCACAGCAGACATCCTTGCTCTAAGCCAAAGCTGTGCTCTTGTGGGCTTTGGAACAAGGTGATTCACCTTGCACTTGGGTTCCCTGCTTTGGGTGCCAGAAAACTGGGTCGAAAATTCCCAGGCTTAGGCAGGCAAATGATGAGAGGTTAGAGCTCTGCAAGACGCTCCAGTTTCCCTCTGGAAAAACTTTCAGAAGCCTGACATCTGCTCTACAGCAAAAGAAAACATTTTTCTACACTCAGAAGAATCTGTAGGATGAGAAAAGTATTTCCTGCTCAGCCATAACAAACACCAGTGTTTTTCCATCAGCTGAGAAACCTCCCAAGAGAGATGGGCTCCCTCTCAGCCTCCCCTTTGGCAGAGTCCTCCAGGTGTCAGGTGGAGCCCAAGGACAGCACTGGGAACCAGGCAGTTACTCCCTGGCATAAGGCACGTGAGGCTCTGTGGATGCACCAGAGGTGGAGTCTGGTGTTTTCTGCTGGGTCCAACAGTCTGTGGACAGGAGGAAAGGTGAAAATGAAATGATACAACACAGAGAGGGTGCCTGGTATCTCTGCAACATGCCAGAGATGTGGCAGAAGGGCACATCCCTCCAGATTCCTGACTGCCAAGCATTTTGCTTCCCCTCTCCTCCTATGAGCACAGTACCATAGGGCACAGATCCACAAATCCCAATTCTTGAAGCTTCTATGGATGAGATCTTGGATATTAATCTATTTCCTCCCCATGTCCAAGAGGACATTTTCATAGAACATTTGCAGGTCCCACATGACACCAAAACTCGTTCTGATGGTCCCACTCACAATGCAGTGTCACCACATGGAAATCCTCCACCAGGTCTTTCTGCTGTTCCCTCACAAGCCATCCCACACATAGGTGTAGTTTACAAGGATCTGGGATGGTCAGATGGGTCTGTAGGTTACAAGAATCTCTATGGCTGCCACTGGGAAAAGGGGAGGGAGGTTATGGAACCTGTGCATGCTGCACTGAAGGGGTGAGGCTGGTAGAAGGTCCTGGTTGCTCATGGACACTGTGCCCTGCTGATCAGGATGTCAGAGCTGCTGTTGTCCAGTTCCTCAGCCACAGGCTGGAATGGCTTCATGCCCAGTCTGGACCCCAGCCCTCAGGGGTACAGCATGTGCACTGACTGGGCTCTCCTCTCTTGAACAGCACAGGAGCTGTGTGAGGCTGAGACTTCCTCAGTGAGACTTGGGATGACCCAGATCTTTGGGGCTGTCTCCAGGGTTAATGACCTGGTCTACCTTTGAATGATCAGGAGACTTCCCCTTTGTGACCTTAGGCTTTGAAAGACCCTTGAAGGTAACAGCCTGGTTAACCACAGCCTGGTTAACCAGCCCTGTGGACATGAGTTTTCCCTGCATATCACATCAAGCCCTCTGCCCCCCAGACAGTATCACAAGAGTCACTCCCCATTGAGAGGCTGCTTCATCACACACTGCAAACCAGTATGGAGAGCAGGATGTGAAGAATCATGGAATCACAGAATCATTCAGATTGGAAAAACCCTCTGAGATGATCAAGTCCAACCCTTAACTGAGGACTGCCAAGCCCACCACTAACCCATGTCACTTAGTACCAAATCCACACATTTTCTGCATACCACCAGGAATGGTGGCTCCACCACTGCCCTGGGCAGCTGTTCCAATGCCTCACCACCCTCTTAGTGAAGAAATTTTCCCTAATACCCAGCCTAAAACTCCCCTGACACAACTCGAGGCTGTTTCCTTTAGTCCTGCAACTTTTTACCTGGGAGAACCCTGAGCCCCACCTGTGTGCACCCTCCTGTCAGGACAGGGTGACCGGTGCTGCAGTGACCAGTTCAGGCTCTGTGACACAGCTGAGCATCTCTCCTCTCTCTACCTGCAGTACAGCTCCCTGCAGCCCTGGCTTCAATACTGGCAAAGTTAAGAGGCAACTCAACAGGATATCATGGGGACCTGCAAATTGGTATCAAGGTTTAATTCCTTCCTGGACATGCCACTTGTGACATGGGTACATAAGTACAGAGGGAGATATCCTTCTGAAAAGCACACATAAAGTCTCTACTTTTTCCCTGCTATTTCCTTGTTTTGTCAAGTAATATGCTACAGGAAGCAGCTCTCAGGAGATGGGAATATGGTGACTCGTGTTACAGCTCTGTCACACATGGAGCTGCTGGCCTTGCCCTCAGTTGCTCAAAATGGAAGTAACATTTTAAACATTGACCTTATGCTAATCAGCATGAAGTACAAACAAGAGTTCACATCACCTACTGTCTCTTTGGGTGAGTTTTGAAATAAATTCAGCAGAAAATAAATTTAAAATTCAACAAATCATTGTACGACAGATCTGGACGTCTTTCTTTTCTAATGGATAAACACAGATACTATATAAATCACATTTGAAATGCATCATTCTCAAAAGGAGACATAATGGACTTCAGCTTTAGTAGAGCCTCAGTTCCTTGTTCTAGCAACTTCAGAGGAATGAAAAATTGGAAGTTTTGATTATAACTATTTTTTTAAAGCAGACTATAGGCAAGAGAATGGCTCTGTGTCTGACTTTGCAGAGTAAGTTACTAAATACATATTGAGCACATCCTGCTGCACTGTAGAGAATGTCAAAGCAGCAAGAAAGCAGGAGGTTTTGGTTTTTGGAGAGATTCTCTGGTAGATGGGCTTTTGGCATTCCCAAGGCACAACAAAGCAGAGTAGCACTGTGGAAATAAAATACATTAGTTGAATGCTCCTGCTAAAGCTACAAGGATATTTCAGCAGGCCCTTCTCAGTTTTAAGATCAGATGAAGGTTTTTGGTCTTTCACCATTAGTTTCAGGGAGAAACATCACCTGCATTTTCTATAATTTCTTTGTGAACCATAAATGTAAAATCTAATTTTAAATTCAACTTTGTTTTTGGACTGTAACTCTGTACCAAGGGTTGAAATCTCTACCTGGGGAAGAAAAGCTCCTGCTGCAGAAGCTGCTCCTTCTCCCCACAGGATGAGTTATCTCTACAATCCCTAACATCACCCCCAGCCCACTCCAGCTCCAAGGCCTCAAAGTCCCATTTTGGTGAGTGCTGGTCCCAGCTCAGCCCCTGCTGATCTTGGCTTGAATCCCAAAAGTGAAGCAGGAAGGTGTCAGTTCCTTATCTGCTCCCTTTCCAAAAACATGTCTGAAAACAGAGAAACCAGTCATTTTTTTCTTGATTGTACTTCCACTGTCTGCAATAAAGTATGCTTTTTTTTTTTCTGATTAATCAAAGTTCACAGGAACTAAATAAACATTTCAAAATAGAAACAGCATAATGGCATTTTGGCAGCTTTCAAAAATTAACACTTGGATCTATTACTTAATGAAAGTCTAACACTGACTACCCAGCACTTTATTTCAAAACCCTCCAAAGTCTCTGCTATCCTGAGCACCAGAACATGTACTATATTAAAGTATTCATAATTAAACAATACCACAGGACAATTAACATGCAACTTCATCCTGGTAATGATCAATAAGAAGGTGCACCAATGAGACAAGATAGTTCCCCTGGGTGTACTTTAAGCCATCTTATTTTACATGTTGGACCTTACTTGGATATCTGCCTCACACTGAGGCTGAACTGCACTCTCCAAATGCCTACAAATACAAATACAATACTCTACAAATACAAAATTATTTTCCCATTGCCCTCACAAGTCAGAGAAATTAGCCCAGAAAGAGACTTTTCCAGGCATCTGCACTGAAATGAATCTCAATCCAGTCACAGAAAACCAACACCAAATCTGACTCAAACAGTTAAGGTATAGTTTTGACCTCCAAAGTCCTGCTACACTGCTTTAGAATCTCACAGGTCTTGGCAGAATTTTATTAGCAGCAATTTCAAATTCACTGGCAGATCACTGATGCAAACATTGACTAGTGTCAGCCTGCCACCAATCCCTGCAGCAGGCCCTGAAAACCCCAGCTTTCCACTGGGGTGGAAAGGACAACTGCCTTACAAGTATTTTTTCACCTTTAATTCATACTCTATCTGCTTTACTGCTTCTGGGAGCTAATATTTGATTCCAGCTGCACAGTTACGTAGCACAACTGCTCTGTGCTGCATTTATTCAGTAACCTGTCAACGTTCTACTTTCCACAAAAAATGAAATCAGGGATGTTTGACAAAACCTATTTATCACATGTTGCCACAGACTGTGGCCATTAGTCTCAGTCTCCTCTTGAGCTCCTAAAACCTGGATTTCTCTTTGCTCTCAAAGTCTCCTTCAGCCAATAATTCTGCAAATTCCTGTCCTCACACTTTGGTATCCATGATCCCACCACAGGGCATCACAACATCTGCAACCCCTTGGTTTTCTCCCACAATCTCTCTGCCCCCTTTCCCTATTTTCCTATCTGCCCAATATCTTTGTGGCACACACTGTAAAACATGTTCAGCTGGAGATTAAAAGAAGCAAAGTGTTCCCTAAGCAGATCCACACTTTCCTTCGCTTACCTTATATATAATGAAAAAAAAAATGAGTGTATAAATACTTTCCTTAATGTTTCAGGCTCTTTGCATTCTTTTCCTTTATTTGCACTGGTTGTTCCTAATGGACAAACCCTGGGTTACAGCAAAGCCTGTTTTTCCCTTTGCAGTACCCCTTGATTTGGGGACACAGTGAGGGATGGAGCAGCAGTGCGATCACAGAGGTTTGGTTATCCTGACTTGTGCAGTCATCTGGTACTTACTACTGGATCAAGGGCTTTAAATAGTTCCTCACTCAGCTCTGGCAGGAAATGCAGCCCACCATCTGCAGGCATGCAGGGGATAATTGTAAAATTGTAAAATACAACCTAGGCTCAAACTTGGTGTAAGTAAAGCATTAGGTAGGGCTGCTTACCATAGATTTTCTGAATTCCTTGGAGGTCATCCTGGGGCAGTTTGAAGTTGTGTGTTTCCATGTACTGGTAGAAAGGAGCCATGATAGCACTGGGATCATTGGAGTGTTCCAGCCCCAATGCATGCCCCAGCTCGTGGACTGCAACAAGGAAGAGATCATTCCCTGTGGGAGGAAGGCACAGCCAGGTTAGCACACAGCCACAGCCTGAGGCCATCCCAACACCCTTTTGCCCATAAGGCCAGAAGAAATTGCTTTGCTCTCCTACTGCACAGCAGGTCAGCTTCTGGAGATGGTTTTACTCCCAAAAGTCTGCACAGCCTTTAGCCATTGTCACCTGCCAGCCTCAGAGCAGGTAAAGCAAAGCTTGCAGTGAAAGGATACTGACTGTAGGTTCTTTTGTAAAGAACTTACAGAAAATGGCCAACAATATGGTCACTGATACCATTGGCTCCTTATCTGAGCGCTGCCAGGAGAGGTGAGAGCATGGACAGTCTGCTCAACTGTGGTGGGGTGAGAGCTTTGTGCCCCTTCTGGGTCCTCTGGTGCCATGCTCTGATCTGCCCCGGACCAACACATCATCAAGGAGGTCTGCAGGCACCTGGCAAGGCAGGAAGAAGGACAGAGAAGACCAGGATAACACCCACTGTCCCATGTGGGCAGTCCCATCTCCTCCAGCACGGGCTCCTCAAGGTGCTTTTACTCTGCTGGACCCCTGGCATTGCCACGTGTGCAGGAGCTGAGCACAGGTAGCTCCATGCTGCCCCACTCCCAGACAGGGAAAAGGTTGGGGTGAATCCCAGTGGTGCAAGACAAATGAAGAAGGAGGAAAGAAGGGTCAGGACCCTTCCTGACAGGAAGAAGAAGGGATGAGGAGCCCTGTCTGGTGCAGAAGCTGGGAGCAGTGTGAAGTAGGGGTACCTTCAAGTTTACAGGCACACCTTCCTCTTCAGTCCCATGGGCCTGGGACCCTCATCCCTTTGATCTAGTGTGCTTCCTGGATGTCCTACTCCATAAGGACACTGGGAAGTGACCCAGGCACTGCTGTGTAGGGATGAAGACACAGCCAACAAGGACTGATGTAAGGGTCTCCTCATGGCAGTAAAATGTCTGAGCCCTCAATTCTGCCTGAATTTGGGCTCCTCTGGTTTTGGGTGGTTTTTTTGGTGGGGGTTTTGGGTGGTTTTTTTGTTTTTTTTTTTTTTTGTTTTTTTGTTTTTTTTTTTTTTTTTTTTTTTTTTTTTTTTTTTTTTTTTTTTTTTTTTTTTGGTGTTTTGTTTTGTTTTGTTTTTGGTTTTTTTTTTTTTGGCAAGGCAGAAACCAAGAGCACTTGCAATCAGACACTTGCCATCAGTTGTCAGTGGCAGTTCAGTGGTTGCTCTGCAGCCTTGCCAAAGAGCTTCTTCACACCTCCAGCTGCACCTGCCTTGGAGGAACCAAAGCTAAGTTCTGTGCTGAGCTCTCCCAGAGACAGGAGTTGCAACAGTGACTCACACAGAACCATCTCCACTTTTAAAATAGTTACTGCTTCACTGGTACCCACAAAAACATGACAAAGCAGTTTCAGGGGTCTGCAAGCCTCTACAGCAGGGAGCTTTGCCAGCATCTGAAGATACCTGAAGTCAGTACCAAACAGTGTTCCCCCAGCCACACACACCACCCCAAAATAGTTAAATGCTCTAAACATTTGAGTTGGAGGGTAAAAGCATCTGAATATGCAAGACATGTTCAAATATACAAATCCATTTCAAATAAATTTTTAAATACAACTGTCCAAAACCATACACAGCCTAAAATTCAGCCACATACTTATGTAAAATTTTAGAATTTCTGTATTTGGAAAATCCAAATGGAGATCTACCTAGTAATTTTTTTCTCATCTGTTGCTGAAAAATCTGGTGTGTGCAGAACAAGTCAATACAATGCCCAACAGCATAGTATAATATCCATGAAGTACTATTATGGCAAAGTTCAGAGGACTGATCACTCTTCATGGGTTTTCAAAAACACTCAAGCTTAGAAGATGCACTCAGATTCCAAATGGGATTCAGAGATTCTATGTCCTTTTGCAAAATTGAATGGACTGTCTCTTGTATCATCTAAATGCTCATGAAAGCATCATTTTTCACTGCTACCACAACTACTTACATGTGGAAGTCCACAGTAAAGGTCACTCAGTATGAGACTCTGCTCACCACTCACCACAGGCTCACAGCCTGTGCCTCTGCCACGGGACATCTTCCCTCACCTTCCCTTGGTGGCATTTTCCTCCTTGCTAAAGTATCTGCAGTATTTGTGCTGCCAGCAGGTCTAGAACTTGTCTCTATGTAACTCTGCATGAAAATCTATGGAAGTGACTTGCCTCTGTGTGCTGAACCTTTACCAGGAGCATAAGATCTGGCACTATCTTAAGTTAAATTAGTTTAAAATAGCTTTCAATCACTTGTTTCTGCCCCAAATAAACGCCAGCCCACTTTACAGGTGGAAAACAAATCCCACAGACTCATAGGATGGTTGAGGCTGGAAGGCACCTCTAGAGGTTGTCTGGTCCAATGCCCAGCTCAAGTAAGGTCAAATAAAGCAGGTTGTCTTACCAGATTTTGAATGTCAAGTTTCTTGTGCTGGGAAGCTGCACACAGGGCACTCCAGATGTGCCAGGTGGAAATCTGGCACCTCCTTGCTGGCATTGACCTGCTGCCAATACTCTTCCAGAGGCAGCCCTGGATGCTGCCAGCCTTCTGTGCTGCTGTCTCATGTTCACCTTGCTGTCAATCAGGAGCTCCAGGTCCTCTGCAAAGCTGCTTTCCAGTCTCTGGACCACCAATAGTCCAGGGCAGGGCTGTGCATTTCCCCTTGCTCACCTTTCTAAGGCTCCTGTCAGCCTGCTCCTCCAGCCTCTCGAGGTCTCTGAACAACAGCATCACTGGGGAGTGCTGTGAACCACTCCTCCAAATTTCCTGTCATCTTCAAACTCACTGAATGTGCACTCTGCTACATCACTGATGTAATTTCATCAAGGTATTAGTCAGTACTGACCTCATGCAACTCCTCTGACACATATCCTGAACTTCTCCATCTTACAGTTATGCAGCCAAGGATGCAACTGATCTTCACACCACCCACATTTCTTCAGCTATCAGGTCCAGCAGATCATTGTTGTTTGTTCCTTGATCACTAGTGAGACAGCCAGTAAGAGTTCTGTGATGATCAGCAAGATGAAGGCTCATTCTTGAAGAAGTACCTCAACCACCACGGTGGTCAGGCCAACCAGGCACAGAACAGAAACACCTTTTCCTAGCTATGCTTAGGAAATACTTGTTCGTGGAAACACAGCTGTGGAAAACAGCTGCTGCTGTCCAGTTCTAAATCACCATTCTGACTTGCAGTTGTGTGTGAGGATGTCACAGAGCACAGAAAATATTGGCTGGGAAGCTTTGTTGCAGCTAGAGGTAAGAAACTCTCAATGAAGTGAACTGTCCCAGTTCCAGCACAGCCACAGCAGGCAGGTCAACAGTGGAGTGGAAAAGCTCTCCTCTATGGCCAAGAGGTGACCCAAACCAGAGCAGGGATAAACTCAGGGCAGTGGCTAGAGCAGATGAAATAGAGCTCAAGAGAATTCCTAGAAAGTGAACTGACCTCCACAGAAAGGAAGACGAAGCTCCTCTTAGTTCTCTCCAAGTACCCTCATTCTCAGTGTTGTGGCTACTTCTCATCTGCTTTTGCTGAAAGGCAGTCATGGCAGAAGCACATACAACTCCCTCTCCTTCTGCTCCATGCCAAAAATCTCTCACCACTCTTGAATCCTCTCATCTTTCTATTCCAGCCTCCTCCCAGACACATCTGTTGATCTTTTCCTTCCAGCATGCCCCTGTCATCTCCTTCTCTCCTGCTGTACACTCTAAGGGGCTCCAGGTCTGAAACAACTACATCATTCTCTCTGAATGTCTCAGAACAAGTGAGACAGCACTTCATGAGAGGAGGAGAGGGGAGAAAGAAGTCTTAAGACCATTTCAGAAGCCCAGAGTTCTCAAAAATCCAGCTCTGGATTTATCATCCTGTTTTCTCTTGAATGGTCACTTCATATCAATAATATTGTCAAGCAACAAGTTCCCTTTGTTTTGCTAATGGTAGGGAATTCCACAGTATGGAAGAGAAAACATTGTTAATTTCCTTTCAAAAGGTGGGCTAGGATTTGCTCTGGAAAGAAAATACTGAGGTATAAAACTGCCAGTGTGGGTCTCTCCTCCCACAGCACTCAGCCTGGAGCTGTGAGGGCTCTGTGTTCTCACCCACTGCTGAGCTGGAGGAGTCTGGAAAGGAGCTTGTACCTCCCACATAGTTTCTGTTGGTTCTTGAACATACAGAAAGGTCTCTGACCTCCCAGTTCTCCACATATCTTGCCCAAACAGCATTCCCCATAGTGTCCATCTTTTTGGAGCAAGATTAAGATGGAGAGCTAACAGCCTAGCTTGATGCTTTGCTATGGAAACAAGGTCAGGCAATGGGATACAGCTCCCCAGTCTCTTAGGCATCTGGGTAAGACAGTAGAGTTAAGAAGGACCTGTACTTGGAGTAAACAGTCCCAAGAGAAATACAACTATTTTTGCTCATTTGCACCATCTGTGCAAAACAAACAGGTCTGGTCAGAGACCTGCCTGAGCTTCCTCCTTCCCAGTTCTCAGGGGGCAGCCAAAAGTCCACCAGTGAGCATCAGAAAGAGGATGACCCTGTAAAACTGGTGGGAGTAAGTTGGCTCACTGAGTGAAATAGTTCAACCTGCTATGCTAAACACAAAGACACACAGTTAATTTAGCTTTGAAGTTGCTGATGTGTTTGCCTTACCAGCACAATTTTATCACCACAGAAAATGACAACTGAGGACATACCTACAGCACCATTAAAGCATCTTCCATTATCATGATGCCACACCAGGTGAATACACTGCTTACCTTACAACCAGCTCAATGGCTCTATACAACCTGAAACATAGGTTCAGGGTTGAATTTTCTTAATTAAAAACATTCTGTATTCAGGATAAACCTCATTAGCTGGTGTGCTCCCAGATGAGCTAACTTACTTTAGATAAACTGCAATATAATCACACATCAATCCCAGATCTTTGGTGAAAGGACTCTCAAATTGTTTGTAACATTCTACCTTTCCCTGCAGAGTAAAGAAACACATGATTTTATTTCAACAGCACAGAGAATGCTGGAGTCATAGATAAACTATTTATGTATGAACTTCCTTCAACTCTAAAACTTCACCCCTCCTGATTCTTTGATTTTAATCTTCCTCTGGAAAAACCATTCAATAGGTAACAGACACCTTGAGATAGCTTTTCTTTGTGAAGTTGCCAGCACATGCCTTCTTGTACAGTATCATTCCTTTTAACGATGAAAATCCATATCAAAACACTTTATTTGGCTAAGTAACTCACTGAATAATTCCTGTAGGTTGGGGAAGCCACTTGCTGAAATGCCTGTCAGTTCACAGCAGCAGGTCACAGGGACTCCATTAGGGCAGTGCTATCAGTTATTGCCATCAGTGTTTATCCCTGAGCATGTGGGTAGCTCTGGAGAGTACACAGCACTGGGGACTGCAAATCCAGGACACAGCTTCTGAGACAACAGAAGTACAAATAATATTGCATATCTGATTAACAGCAGAAAAGACACTGAATCTCTGCTCTTCGTCGTGTTAGTTTTATACTTTATGAACTGTATCACTCTGCCAACACATCTACATATTGTAGTGTACTCAGACACAATTAAAAAGACATATAAAGGTTATATTTTTAAATTTTATTAGAGCAAGAATGATACTGAAGAAGTCAGATGATTGATTGTGTGTGACAATAGCATGCCTCAGGTAATTACAGAAGAGATGGTGTGAACTAAACATGCTTTAAATACATTACAATATCCCTTCCAGCCCAACAGCCACATAGAGACAACTGTTTCCCAAGCACAACTTAAAGAAGCTTTAGGGCTACTCTAAGCTATGCCTTGGTTCTTGCATCTTCAGACCTGGTAGGTCTGACCTGTCCAACAGAAGAACATGTGATTTGTCTGTGCTCCCCCATTCACCTCCACAACATGCTCTGCTCAAGGAAAGCTTTTCAATCTTCTGAAGACCCTGAAGAAGGGGTGACGCCACTCTGGAATTCTGTGGAAAACAGCTTTTCTATCTAGAAAGGAAGAAAATACATGTTAAAAAGAAATACAGCTGTTACTTTGTTCATAAGCAATTATTGTTACATTATGTAGAAATGAACATGCATGTTGCTTCTTAAGGAATTAATGACAGCTCTGAAAAGTGTTAACACCTGGAGAAAGAAGGAGTGACCTGCAACTGTAGCACAGCCATGTTACACTGATCCCCAGGAGACCAAGGCACTGCAGAAGGACAAAGAACCCCATTATGTTACCAACATGAAAGGTTATTTGCCTTTATTGCCCAAAAGGCAGCGTGCAAATCAGGGCTGGTAGCTGTGCTATACACCTTACTGATGGTGCAAGCTGTGCTCTATCTGACATGCACAGAGGGCACTATGAGGACAAACTCCTGTAGAAACTCAGAGGAAAAATACAAACTAGTGGTCTGGAATGGTGAGACCAAAATTGACAGTGTGGGCAGCCAGAGAGAGGGGCAGTCCTACCACTTCATCTGGCTCAGCAGCATGACAGTCAGTTCTGCTGAAAAATTAACCCCATCTTTCACAAATGTAGGTTGTAATTCCATAAACAATTTAATATCAAAGAATTACTGACCCCAAAATGAAAATTCCTATATGTCTAAACCAGCAGAGAATTTGGTAGAACACACGGTAAAGCAGTAAAGAAAAAAAAAATCAGAGAAACACAAAAAATGTAGATATGACTTTCATTGCATTACTCTTGAAGAGGAGCTGTTGTTTGTACTATAAAAGTATTTAAATACAGCAGGGTCTACTGACAGAACTCAGTCCTGACCCAGCTGTGGAAACACTGGAAGGTAACTATAAAACCCCAGGTCTTGGCAAAGGCAGTGTGGATAATCCAATCTGTGGTATTCGGAATCCTTTTCTGCCCATCAGGTTGAAATGATATTTAATTCCTGATGCTGGCATCAGAACAAGTGTTGTTCTGGAAGCTATGAGAGTTGCTCTGCGCCACAGCAAGGGTGTTCTCTAGAACAGGAGACTTTCTGCCTTTGTCCTCCCCTACACAGAAGTTCCTGATGGGGCTTAAAGTCTCAGTAGGACTGAGACACAAGAGAGTTGGGATGGAAGAGATCTCCCCCTCAGAGTCATACCCTCGGTGGATTTGGGTAGAGAAGGCAATACTACTCAAACTGTTTTCAAACTGTGAGCTCTTCTTCAGAAACAGGAGAGAAAAGAAAAAAGGAATTTAAACAACTCCCACGTTTGATGCTGGTGTGTGAGGTCAAAATCCAGATTATTGGCTGTCATTTCCCTGCTGATGCTACAATCCACCTCTGCCTGTGATGACCTGCAAACTCTTTTCAAGAATTCCTCGACTGTTCTTTTTTTGCCTTCCTGATGGCCTATTATTTTTCTCCTCCCCCCTTCTGCAAGTGGAATGCAGCAAGTTTATTAAAGATACTGCTCCATTTGTGGGTCATTTCATATCATCAGTTTCTGCTTTACAAAAGGAAACTGATAAAAAGAGACTTTTTGGCTCACCTTGATTCTCGTGACCTGTTTTTTTCACAGCTGTTTTTTTTTCTTCCTTTTTAAGGGAATGACACATCATTTTGATCCTTACTGGCTCTTTCCTGTGAATACCAGAGTATTTCATTCTCTGTGAAAAGAAGTAAAATACTTTACTTTGACTATACATAAATCAATAGGATTCCAAACACCTACGTAACTCTATTCATACTCTGTGTATTGAATGACTACTAAAAATGCAATGGGATAACATTTTTCTTTAAAGAACACAGTGAACACCAGGCCTACTGACAAGTACCATCAGGTACTAGGTGTATTTACAAGTAAAGTGCTTTGAAAATTTGGAATTTGGAGATGTCCTTTATTAATGAACTTTTGCTGTAATCAATAATTAGCACTGAGAAACTTGAAAATCAAGCCTGCATTGTGAAGCCACTGCTGTGTTTGTAGAATGACAGCAAACACACCAAAAGAAAGCACTACTTACAGAGAGGCTGTCCAGGGGTGGTGAGGAGAATCTGAAGACAGAAATCTTCCCCATGTGCTGATGGGCTTCCTCTCTTCTCCTTTAGGCTGACAGGACAGGGGTGTAATCTCAAATTGTTGCTTTTTTAAGCTGCTTGATTTGATTTCTTTTTACTGTGGCTGGCTGTCTTGAAATCATGTGTCTATATCCTTGCTCAAATCTGCTCAACACAGGATGTGAGAGAGCTCTGGCTTACAGGAATGAGTCTCTCTCCAAGCAGCTACAGGATGAAACAAGTGTTAAGTAGGTATGTCCTGGAGATTAAACACTGAACTGGTCTTCAATGAACAAAGTACTGAGCAACAGCATGACCTGGTGAAGTATCATCAAAAAGCCTGAGGGAATAAACTGACATTTTAATACAATTTATTCCCCACTTGACTCCCAACATGTATATGAAAGCCTTCCAGGTCTTCTTTGTTAAGGGACACGTGAATAACTTCAAGGCAGCTCTGGTTTTCACTCTGGAAAACGCTGATGCTCATTTTCAACAACAGTGTCAAAAGCCTGAAAAATAATGATGGATTCAAAATGCCATTTGTTAGAACAAAACTCTTTAGATGTGGAGATGTTCTGTATCTAAGAAATCAAAAAAAGAAAATTAAAAATCTACTTAGCAGCCAAACAGCACAAAAATGACATGTTCTCTGTTGTGAGTTACTCATTGTATTCACGCTCTGTAGATTGCTGGTCTCAGTACTTCCATAGAAAATGAACATGAGAAAAAGTGGTAAAATAAGAAAGAAATGAGACACAGCAAGGCAAGACACAGAGGAAAGAGGAATTAATCAAGGAGAAAAGACCACCAAGTTCTGGCAATTTGCTGGGTGAAGGTACAGGGGTTAAGGTGCATTTTCTCTTCCAAGCAAGCACTGCACTTGCACAAGTCAGGCAAGTGGGGAACAAGCAGAGAGTAGAGTGTCAGCTTAGGAAAATTGATGCCAATACAAATCTCAAAGACAAATAGAAAGCAACAGCTGGATACTCTGCATTCCTCTTAGTTCCCTCCCTCCACATAAAATATCACAACTGTAATCAATAGAATTGATTATGTTTAGCCAGCAATGTTTCCAAAGTGACTGGAAACACCTGGAAGCCTTTGATAATGACTAGTTTATACCTGACAAAAAGCCAAACCTACTGATACATCCCCCTTAGTACCACCAAATCTGTTGGATATTCTAACATACATTCTATGTTTATAGGATTAGTCTAGTCAATGTTCCAGAAACCTTGTACACTCAGAGATGGGGAAAAAAAAAAAAAAAAAAAAAAAAGGAACAGTCAGAGGTGGTTCTTCAAAAGGACCAAACAGCTGGCAAAAAATATTGCCAGTTACCTTTTCATGTACCTGTCAGCATCACTGGTCCTCCCTCACAAAAGATTTCAATATTAAAGTCCTGTTTTTAGAAGGTAACTAGCTGATAGAGAACTTTATGAGCTGAATACCTTGTTATGGCTCAGAGCTGCCACGAGAAGTAACTGCAGTTTGCTTCTAAGTTCTAGGAACTCCAACTCTGTCTATGGCAGTGCTAAAGAATTATGGAAAATTGCAGATTGAAAGGCATGGCTGGAAGCCACCAAGTTTAACTTTCTTCTTCAAGCAGGGCTAATCTCAAAACTCCATCAGGTTGCTCAGGACATCATCTAGCCACATTCCAAAAGTTCAAAGGATGGAGTCTCCACACCCTCTCCATGTACAGCCTCTGAAGTTCTACCACGCTGTAGGTGAAGAAATTTTTACCTTACACCCCAGGTGGAGTTTTTCTTGTTGCAGCTTGTGCCCCTTGTCTTTTGTTCCCTTTTCTGTTCCTCCACCTCCAGGAAGAGTGTGCCTCTCTCCTCTCTTCAATATCTCCTCAGGTGGAAGACTGCTCTTACATGCTTCCTCCCCATCCTCCTCCTCATCAGGCTGACCAAGCCCAGTTGCCCTGGATTCATCTTGCTTACAGGATACAAATGTCCAAAGAATCAAGAAGGTTTGTGATGTTAATACTGCCAGGACAGAAAACAGTAAACCTCCAGTGAAGACAGTGCTTTGAACACACTGATCAGCAGATTAAAGGTTGGCTTAAAGCTCTGCATTTCCCCAAATAGGCCTATCATGATCACTGGCTGTCAGTAAGCTCCAAAATTAGCTAGTGCAATCAAAATTTTCTCCTTGAGATCCTTGCTGAATATTCACATTCGTCAGCCTAGACAACATTTGGCTGTCCTGAAAAAGCTGGTCAGGTTCCTGACCATATGCCATGTCCAGATGGTGACTCCAGGAGTGCTTGCTCTGCTGTTCAGGTAGATGTCAACTGAAACAATGCTACTCCTTGTGGCAGAATCACAGGGAAAAAGCTGTCCAGTTCCTCACCTCTGTGGCTGACAGAACCTTCCCAAAGGTGGTTCAGGCCCTTTTCCTCCAGAGCTTCTGCAGAAGCTCCTGCACTGAATTAGCACTGAATTAACTGAAGGTGACCTGTGAAATCTCATCTCCCGTACTGCTTCTGCCAGTGTCTTGCAAACTCTGGCACTATTTTTGGTTGGCTTTCTCTCAGAAGCCCTGAACAAGAAGCTTTCCAAAGAAGCCTTTGCAGGAACCCACTGGTATCTGTGAGGGACACATTCAGTTGGAACAATTATAAAATTTGTTTACTTGCTGTTAGCAAAGCTCACCATTTCTTGCCAACATCTAAAAAGCTGCCACAGTGGTCATCCTACATTTACAGAGAAAACTTGGTACAGGTGTGGAAGAGAGGCACTGAAAGATGCACCCTGTGATCTGTACAATGATGTGAAGCTGAGCCACATTGGAGCTGGCACAGAAATAACTCCTCAGCTGCAGGTGGTCCCTGAAGGGGCTGAAGTGGATGCCCTGGGCACACTCCTACTACAATGCTGCATGACAACAGATGACAGGGAGGGTCTCAGAGGCCAACTCTGGGCATGGTGAAAGAAGTAAAATCTGGTGATCCCTGGCAGAGTATGGATACCCCAGGTCTTACCTTACTCTAGTCTACCTGCAGGGGGTTGACATACACCACAGATTTAGCGACATGCAGAACAGCAATGTATTTTTGCTTTTAAAATACCAGGAGGGAGATTTTCCTGGGATTATTATTAAAGCTATTTGTACCGTTAAACTGGAGACTAAAAAAATGTTTTCTATAATTAACCTGGATTAAACAAATGTTTGAGTTGTCAGAGGTCTGTAAGAGCTGTTATGTGTGACACAGATATTTAAACTGACAGAACTAACTTTCAGTGTCTCAGGATTCCTTTTTGACTTGGAGTCACATAATCTATAATTATTATTTCCACATAAAGGCTAGTAAACACTTGATTTGGCCACTGATTATCTATTTCATCTGTTGCCCCTATGCTTGAGCCAAGCAAGGAGCCAAGGGAGAGAGGCTCCAGCACTGCCAAGTCTGCTCACCCCCTTTCAGGCTTTGGAAACCTGAGCAATGTGTCAGTGTCAGTGTTGTGAGTCTTGAGATGGCCAGTTCAAAGCCTGCCTGGCTGTTTCTACAGCATAGTTCAAGTAAAAAAAAGGCCCAAGACTTCAAGAAAGGAGAGAAAAGTCTGGTGTTCCTTCTGATAAAACCAGCAGTTGGGACACTCAACCTGTGCTCACACGTGCAGGTGACCAAATGCTGTGTCTGGGCAGCCAAGAGGGGACCTTGGCCAGGGAGCAGCTACACCCCAGGTCCTGCTGAAAGACAGGGACTCCAAACAGCTTCATCTGCCTCCACGTGCCAGGCACCAAAGCTTTACAAGTTTGGGACCAGCTAAAGGCCAACAGCTGCTTTCACTCCTATTGAAGAGCAGCTTCCAGGAGAAACACGAGGTCAGTCCCCACCACTGTGACCACGCCACTGCTCCTCACCTGTGGCTGTGTAGATGATTTATCTCCAAATACTCCCCTCTTTTTCAGTCGGATCTTGTTTGCTGCATCACTTCTCTGATTTGCCTTGGTTCCTCCAAATTCCAATGCTCTGTTTTATGCTTCCAGCTGCTCTCATCAACATTATCACCAGAAAACAAATGAATTCTGTATCCCATGATCCCAGTTAATAAGAGCTGCTCCAGGAGTTCAACCTCCTACCTGGTTTTACCCATTCTCATCATAAGATTATCTAAATTAATCTTCCACAGCTTCCTTATGAGAATGCCAGAAAAGGCAGTACAATTATGAAGATAAATCAGCAACCATAAACTGAAAGTATAGTCTTGGCTAAAGAAACTGAATGCCTGAGTGGAACTGTAACAAATATCCAGGGGGAAGGAAACTTTGCATTCACTTTGAAAGCCTATGCAGGGGTCGTTTTTCATAGCAGGAGAAAATAGAAGGGTTGGTGCATGTGCCCCTATTACCAAAGGCTCAAGAGGACAACCAACAGCATCACAGCTACTATGATTACACCAACAATTTTAAGGGACATAGTATTGGCCATGCTGTCCACAAGGGCAAAATCAGTATAATAATAACAATGCAAAATGAAAATGAGTATAAAAATACCAACTAGCTGTACCCTAGCTGTGGTGATAAAGTTGTCAATAACCCCAGTGGATTACCACAAGGCATCTTTACAAGACAGAAGCTTTCATCAACAGGATACACCACATTCTCCAAGTACAAACTCGAGATGGCTGTTTGCATAGAAAGATCTGGTCAAATCATTCTTATATTTCCTAAGGGCATGAAATTTCATGTGAAACATTTCACTTTTATCCATATAATTTGTACAGTTAGTGAAGACTGCAAAGCAGCTCTTCTGTGGGATGAGAGCTGCTTCCAAACACAGACAGACTGGACCTCTGCAGGTGCCACAATACAGTGTAACAAATGCAGACCCACAAAAGCACAGCTTCAGATCAGATGGGAATAATTGTAATAAAACTATATGGGTGAGAGGTCAGCAAAATATTCTAAGGATCTATGGCACCAGCTGCAGCATTCTGCTCTGTTGACAGATTTACTTTCACAATTGCAAGGCTAAGAGAGCTCCAAGGCAGATTGCTCAAATTTTCCCTTCAACTAATACACATTCCTGTCAGGAGCAGAACATTTTACACTGTGATATTCTGTGGGTTGACATAAAGACACCATTGTTACTTCAATCTTATTTCAAGACTCTTACAGTAATTGAACAGATACTGAATGGCCAAATCAGTTCCTCTTCTGCACATGAATAAATGAGAGCTTTGCTAATGATTTACTGGTGCAGCTTTTTTATTTTCACTGAGGCTTCAATTCCAGACTGATCAACCCTGTTGCCAAAAAATACATATCTTAAGGACAAGCAAGACCAAGTTTGAAGAAATACTTCCTCTTAAACAGATTATATTGTCCCCACTAATACCTTATTTTCAACAAAAATTGGCAGTGAACTGAGCAGGAAACCTCTGACCAAGAAGAAGCTCATCAAGTCCTGCTAAAAGCATTTCAAATAGAACACATCAGAGGTGAGAATCTGAAGCTAGTGAATGCTCCAGTGACAAGGAATAGTGAAACAGAAGGAAACCCTTCCCTAAAGAGCCTGCATCACCCAGTGAGGAAGCAGGACACCTTCACAATTGCACACCAAAGATAAGGATGCAGGCAAAACCAAATTCCTCACACAACACATCTATAGTGCTCTGACTACAGCCTTAACCCTGTCATCATCAAAACATCAAATTCCCCTTCTACCATGAACACTTCTCCTAGATGGAAGGGTCAAATACAACCTCACCATTCTCAACATCCTCAGTGGTGACTTTTTAAAAGAATCTGTGCAGCCCAGTCTATGCAGGACAGTAATCTGAAAGCAAATACACAGGTGACATCCTCTGGAAAGGACATGTCAATTCTTCTTTCAATTCTTACACAAAGTGCACACCAGCCCCTCAAATACCAATTCATTAACTTTGAGGACACCACTCATAACAGTCACTCAGCACAGCAGAGAAATATATCATGTTTTTGAAAGAGCCACATGGATAAGAACAGCATAAAAAATAGCTTTTAAAAAAGAGAGATCCTCTACTCATTGTATGCATTGCTCTCAAACACCGTCCTAAAAACTGCATTAAAAAAATCCTGATCACCTGTGGCAGAACATTCTACCAATTTTCTGCAGAGCCATCCCTGCCAGTCTTCAAGCTGGCTCCCAACCTTGCTAAGCTTACCTCAAAAATAAGCATTTTGTGCAGAAAATGAGAATAGAAAAAAACAACTATAACTTGTCAAAACCTTCCCTTCCACCTTCCTGTAAGGACCTTCTACTGCAGACACCAGCACTCCCAGGTCTCATACATGGGCTTTCCTGGGAAGTCATATCCAATACCTGGGCCTCCTACACTTCCAGAGCTGAGCTAAAATACTGAGACCAGACTGCAGTGGCACAGAGCACTGACACACACAAACACAGCTCACTGCTGCAGCTCTCACAAGGTAACCACTCAGTCTCTGACTGTCTGTCACTCCTGATCCTGGAGGGAGCTCTCCAGCCACAAACAGGAATAAAAATTCCTACCATTTCAAGACAGCAAAACACAGCTTCTTGGTCACACTGTAACTTCCCACAGTCTCCACACTCGCCCCCTCTCCACACCCCACCTCTCTCTTTCTCAGCCTACACCTCCTCTAGTCATTTACACATGCCAGGAAACATTACTTCTCTTTCCCTAAAAAGACAAGTATTGTATCATTTCTGCTTTCCTACAAATTATCACTCCCTTGCTGAACCTGACAGCTCCATTTCCCTTCAAAGATGATCTGATACCAACTCACAACTCGGAGGGATTTTCCCCATTTGCAATCCAGTCTGAAAGCAAGCTGTCACCTTTAGGCCAGGCCTGCAGGTGGCTTGTGTCCCTGAAAGCTTTTCTTTTCAAACTACACTGTCTGGTCTAATGAAAGACATCACCTCTGCATAGGTCCTTAGGCATCGTGGACACAATGACACTGCTGTTTTATATAGTTTAAAAATCAAGATATATTTACAGTCCAAGTAAACTTTTAATACTTATCAAAATACCAATACATGATTTTGAATCCCTAAAGGCTTAAAGACACGTTATTCTTCCCAAACCATTAGGACTGTGGAAACTGGAGAGCTAGTTTGTGAGGCCACTATGAAATTCTGATTATCAGCCTCAACTTTTTACAAGGTGTAACTACTCTCAATCAAAGCTTTGAAAATAGAACAGAAAGGGCTCATTGCCTTTAGAGAGTAAGATAACATTAGAAAGATGCAGAAACTCTTCAAGCTTAATAAGATAGAAACAGTTGTCCCAATCATCAGTCTCCCTTAACTAATCAGCCAGCCCCAAACTCTGACAGGATAAGGAATTCTAGAAATTTGTTTCTATAAGAAAACAAATATGGATCAAACCAAAGTGACATTCAAATGTCTCCACTCTCAACTTTCTATTCACCTTTAAACTAACTTTAATTGCCCCTGGAAAGTATTCCATTTGATAGCATTTCAACACTCTTTTGTTCATCTTTTCCCTCCCAGAGTTGTGGATTTTGTAGCAATTAAGGCCCAAATCTCGAGAGATGTAAGAAGCCAGCAGACATACTCTTCTGTTCACTCCTAAAATTCACACCATGCCACAAACTAATAATATTCTTTTCCCATTTAAGATAGAATACATATCTTAAAAGCATCTGAACCACTGTATGGGAGGTGAAAGCTCCACCAAGCAAATACTTTCTAGTCAAACCTGTCAGTGTGTCTGCACCCAACCCATCCTTGCTGGGAAAGATGATCTGCACTCTTACCATCATGATTAGAATTTCCCAGGGTCCATGGCTCATCTGAGTCAAAGTGAGTGTCTCCTCCAATTCCTGGTCCAGGAAAGTAAGCGTGAGCCAGGAATCCACCTTCTCCATCAAAGGGAGAACTGTCTCCATGGAAACCAGAAGCAAAAAATATCATAATATCTGCCTCCTTTCTGTCATTTTTAATTTCATGGTAAGGGACCTCTTCAAAGGTAAGTGGTGTCACTCTCTGCCAAACATCAAAGGCCTGACGAATGGCTCTCCTTGTATCAATCTCTCCAACCTTGGGGGTGTAGTTGTGTACACTGTGGGAATAAGAAAGAAGGGATGTTTTAATTTGCAGAATGCATTTCAGACTTATCAATATATAGACACACAGTTGCAACTTCCAAAGGCAAGTTTTTTGCAGACACTACTCTGTGCATGCAAAGTTTTGCTGTTACAAAGTTACCCACAGAACTACCACCCTGATCTGGAGTCTACATTTATTAAGAAGAATTTTCATAATGCTTTGCTTGATTTTGGATCACTTCCTAAAAACTTTTCAAATGTGGCTGTAGACAGCTGAGTATCTTTTCTTAAAAATGTATATTACTTCAGATTTTGTCTGAAGTTATGCTAAGATGGAATTTACTACATGAAAAAAAACCTGACCACTAGAATTCATTTTGAGAAACAAGCTTCCAGTAAACTATGCAACCTTACTTATATGACCCGCTTCATTCTCCAAACTACTTAAAATACTTCAGAGCTCATAAGAGTGATGGATCTGCCAGTTTTGTGCAGCCCAGTCCATGACAGCTAAAGGTATAGTTTGAGGGGAGTAACTGCACATAAATGTCCTATAATTCTAAACTTTATGTTAAAAATGCTGTTCATGATATGTTTTGTGCGTGTGCATATAATAGCCTCACGATCTCTTGAACTTGACTTGGGGAATATGAAGTATCTATGTCATGGGAACAATTTTCAGTCTTTAATGAAGCTGGCTCAATTTAATATAAACACACTGTAACACATTCAGTGGTGAATCAAGGCACCTATCACTTGAATGCACACTACAAGTATTGAAATTGGGAAGCTAAACAACTTCTGGTTTGACAAGGGCAGCAGTGCAGCCACCTGCCAATCTGCTTCTCTTGCTTATGCATATGCTTAAGACATATTTTATTTGTCATTCTATACCACTTTCCCCTAGGGTCCAGAAAAGGTTAGAAGAAGGATCTGATTCTCAGACTTTTACATACAAAAGCTGTCTCTTTACAATTTGAGCTAAAATAATGATTATTGGTGGAAGCTTTGAACCAGTCCCCAGAACAAGTCCCTCCTCCCAGTCTCTGCAGTCCCTCACTGTTGCTTGAAGCATCCTCCTCCTTTCTCAGAGTTCTTGGCAGAAGCGACAGAGGGCCTCAGTCCCTGATCCTCTTTCCCTTCACACCATCATGTCCTTTCCTACACATCCATAGGACTTTCCCTATGCTGGTCACTCACAATTCTACCTCTTCACCACAGACTTTCCTTCTTAGTCTTACTCAGGCTTTCTCCTTAATGACTACATCTCTAATTTTCACTCCTTTCAAATATCCTTTCTCCCTCCAAAAAATTTAAAAGGCTTTAATTTCAACTAGAGGGTGGGTTAATTTTAATTTTAAGTCAGAAACCTCCACTGGCCATCATTCAGCAATTGCCTTTCAAAAGCTCGCAGCCTGACTGACTCAGAATACGTCTTTGGGAAACAACTGCCCCACTGCAACATTCCCTTGACACCTGTAGCTCACCCCAGATGGCCTAACCCTAGCTGGCCTAGAGCAAGAACTCTACTACAGGAGCAAATGTAAAACCTCTGCAAAAATAAATGGTGCAAATCAGGAGAAAGCATCTCATCCTCAAACAGTGATGTTCCTTCTGCTCTAATGGTTAAAGGTGACACATGATCTAAAGGCTAGAGCCTTAGATTTCTAACAGAAGAAAAAGGACCTTTTACGGAGATTTTTCTGCCAAAATTACACAACTGATGGCTGTGATTTAGGTGCCTTTACTAAGTCACTTTCAGTGACTTTCTAATTGATAACAGATTCCTCAGTTACTCCAGTGCTCTGACAGTATTCTCCTCCATCGCATTCTGAGAATGAAAGCCTGGACTAGACATTACAGGGAGGATCCAGGCTCAATTTAAAAGTACTTAGAAATTCTGCATGCCAAACAAGTACAGACCATTTTTCCCCATCAAGAAGGGGGAGGGAGGGGCTGTACCTGTAGGTTATGTGCTTCTGTCTCCACTTCTGGCCTGTGAGTGCATACCGCTTTTTCCTCCGGCTGCGACGTAGGTGGGGATGATCTGGAACTCCACATCGAGGCTTCTTCATCCACCTGCAAGTAAAGGAAAAAAAAACAAAAACAAAACAAAACAAAACAAAACAAAAAAACAACCAAGCTACACAAAGAGTTTGGAAAAGAGATTCCAAAGAACTCAGGGGGTGACTGGAGGACCTCTGAGAGATGGCCAGTGCTGACCCCAAGAAGGGTTCAGTCCTCCTTCTCTCAGGTTTATCCTCTGCACAGAGCTGTGCTACCCATCTCTGCAGGCAATCCACACACCTCAGCACACCAAACCCGCTTCATTTTATCTTGTGGAAACACAGATTCCAGATCAGGGACCCTATGCTTGACAAGAGCGTAACGATGATAATGCCACATGAGACCCAAATCAAAATTGCAGGCAGGTGTGCCCAGGCATGAAACTCACTTATCACCTACTGGATCTACTCTCCATTTGGTAAAGTGGTCCTGTGCCACTGAAAAAAAATCTCATTCATACCTCTCTATGTAAAACTGAACAAATACAAACACAACCCTCCCAGATAATAACTAAGGCTTTCACTTGGAATGACCAGAACAGATCCCTTCAGTCTCTGGGTCACACACACCAAATTCCATATAGGTTCGACCCATAATCCCTGACTCTTGATGTCACTCATGATGTAGGAAACTCTAGTCTCTACTGCCAAGTGAACTGGAAGAGCAAAGGATGCTGTCCCTGGTACAGGGATCAAGCCAGTATTATCAGAGAAGTTCACTCTCCTTCCCTACCTCCTTTACCTCCTGCCTTGACAGATATGGTTTATTTCTTAAAGCAGCTTGGGGGTGGTCAAACACTGGAAGAGAAGAGGTTGCCCAGAGAAGTGTCAGAATCTCCATCTGAGATATTCAAAACCCAACTGGAAATGGTGCTGGGCAACCTGCTCTAGATGTCCCTGCTTTAGCAGAGGGTTGGAGAGATGAACTCAAGATGTTCCTTCCAACCTCAATGATTCTCTGACAGAGAATAGACTGTTCCTCAAAATACAATTGCTCATGTGGGCACACTCTAGAGAAGCCAGAAGTGGCTTATGGAGGAACAAATCTGCCCATCACTGCATGTGGCAGCTGGGGAAGAAGGAGACAAGGACAGAGACTGAGGAACTACAGGTACTGGTCTCCACAAGTCCCCAGTCACATCCTTTAAGATTTTGCAGTGCATCCTAGGACAGGAGAGCAGAGCCCTGGAATAATGCAAGCAGTCTCTGGCCACAACCTCCCCCTAGGCAGATTGGGACTGCCTCAGCCACTGGAATTCTTCAGGTATTTCATGCATTTGGATCCACTCACTTTGATGGTAAAGGCAATTGACACAAAGCCCTTAAGAACACTTTGCAGGACATGCCAATACCTCATTATACACACAAGAAAAGCATTCCAGCCAGTCCTGGCCAGTTTCCCACAGGACACTAAATTCTCTCCCCCCTCCTCAGTAAGGTTTCTCCCACATTCTTGGCCACTCAGGGGATAATTTTTGGCCTCCAAATGCAGACATTCCTCCTTCAACTGCAGCCAGCAAATGGCAAGTAGTCCACACTTGTGCCTTATCAAAGTACATCTTATTCACCAAAAAACATTACCCCCAGACCTTCAGGAAGGGACAGTCTCCCATCACCAGTAGATGGTTTACAAGGCTTTTTGCCAGGACACCTTTTAAATTAAAACCAACCAGACAGACAGACACTGTGCCTCACCAGAACATTCTTTCAGAACACATACACCTGCTCCCAGTTGAGGCAGCCATGGAGCCCTTTCTTGATTCCATTTCCCATATGTAATTCTGGTTGCTTATAAATTTCAGTGAAGTCATCTGTCATCGTCTCCCCACCAAGAACAGAGCAAATGAGAGCTGTTATACACATTGCACTGTACCTGACAAGAACCCAAGCTGTGTATATAAAGCCAGCACAGATCTTCCCTACTTACATCACCTCACATTTATCAGCACTGTATATCTTTCAGAAATCCAGGCAACCTGTGGAAATTGGATCTGTCTTGCCCACACAACTGCTGCCACCTTTAAAGAAAAGCAGTACATCTAAGATTTGCTTTTAGAAATATCAATTTAACCTGAACACACTGTGTTTTTCCAAGTGTCCTTTATTTGCGCTCTTTTGCATTGCTTCTAGCACTTTCCTAGAGAGACCTCAAGCTTACTATTACCTGTATTCTTCCAGATATTTCCTGAGTTTTCAGGGTTTTTTTTTAGTTCCACTCATATGTTATGATTGAATGTTTTTATCATAACCTTACACAAGTCATAGTGTAAATCAGATTTTCACTTCTTGAGCTTCATGGGAACTCCAGTAGTCTGAACATTACCATCATCAGGCCCTGACTATAGTCAGAAAATGACCTTCTGTTTTATCCTTTCTAGAATCATCTAGAAGACAAAATATAAACAGAGCAGTACTACCAAACCAGCCTGCATGTGTAGAGAAGTCACTGGGGCTGTCCAGGGCAGTGCTGACACACCAGCAGGACCTCACACCTCAGCATCTGTTTCCTGCCAGGTTCCAAACACTTGCCTTATGCCCAGCTGGCGACAGGAATTCACCCCACACAGCTCAGCCTACTGTTATCAAAGCCAGAACTGCACAGAGACCCCACAGAAAGTGAATTCCCTCCAACAGTCAAATTCCCTGCCCCTTTGCCAGCTGCAGGTACAGGCACAGGGCATGGGGCTGCTCCAGAGGAAGCTGCAATACTGCCAGCTGGGGCCTCACAGACTTCCTGAGCCAAAGCTTCCAAGGCAGAGCTGTTGAAACTCATGCTGCCTATGGCCCCTAACTCCTCTTTATATGGTTTTTAAACTATATAAAAACTCCATTTCACTTAGGCCTGTCCGAACCCCCATATTCTACCACAGTTTAATCCAGAGCTCAGCTACTGCCTGTCTGAATCCATGTAACAGAGCCCAGCCACTTGGTTGGAGCTCAGCAGTACTCGAGCTATCATCAGCCTGAGCTAATGTCAAGCTGAGAATGTTCATCTGGACCAGTTCCCTGATTCAGCTTACTTCCCAGACATATGGGCCCTGGTCTAATCACATGGACCAGGGTACAAATCCAGCCATCTCTCCTCCTCTCAGCAGGGCAGGTCTGTGACAAAATATCCACAAAAAAGAGCCTGCTGCTCTTAATCATCTGTAGCTGAGCTTTATGGCAGTCATTCTCTACTGAGCAGTTTGGATAACCCCCCATGTTCCAGGGGAAATCATCATATCAGAAACAACAAAAGACAATTACTTGAAGCAAGATTCAGATACTTATGGTTGATTTCCCCCTCNCCTTTTTTTTTTTTTTTTTTTTTTTTTTTTTTAATGGGAACACCAGTAACACTGGATCATCAAAATTTATACTTGGCACTCTTGAGGCACAGACTACTGCATTCCTCCAGCTGCTTGGCATCAAAAAATAAGCAATTTCCAAAAGCAGTGACATGCAGTTTGTGTCCAGATACAGCTGCTTTCCTCAGCTCAGGCTCCAAGCCCTTCACAAGACTCTCCTAAAGAGAGGGAGCTGTCACTCAATCCCCTACTCCTGAGCTGGTGGGAGTGGTATCTCTAAACAGCTCTGGTGCACCCCAAGGTGAGAGACCTGCACAACAGGCTCAAGACAAAGCACTAGACATTTCCAACACAAGTAAGATCATTTCTTGGTTCCTTCCAAGGCCATGTGTTTGACCATGACAAAGACGAATCACCACTTTTGTTCAGCACTAGTGTGCCTTCTCTCCAGCATGCTCCAGGACTACATCCTTGCCCAGTTGCTCAGCAAAACCACAGTTCAGCCCACCAGCTGCAGGCAGACACAAAATTTGCTGAGGCATCATAAGTTGCAGGGTCTGAGGAGCCTGTTTTATGTATTCTCCCTGCTCTCTTTACAGATACTACATATCCTCTGCTGAATGGACCCCCACCCAACCTTCCTTTTGGGTACCAAAAAGCAGAGGTGTTTCTTTCCATCTCCCACTAGCAGCACCTGCATGGTGGTTTCCACATGCTTGGGTACCAATCCTGGAGGAAAAAACAAGCTCTGGATTTGAGGGCATGTGGGAAAGGAGATGAGAAACTTTAGGCTTTCATAATAAATGTAAATAACTCTGATTCTTAGTCACTTTAAATAGACAGAACTTATGACACTGATGGAAGTGATAGGAAAATTCCTTACTGCAATCTCAAAACTCCTAACACAGACTGAAACAATGGTTTAGTAAATGCCCGAGTAATTCAGAGCCCTTGGAGGCAGCCTGCTTTGCCAGCTCTCTTCCTTCTGCTCAGCTTCCACAACCAGGTCTGAGGAAGTGACAGCCCAACACAGCCCAAGCAGATGCCCCTCCAGCTCAAACAACAGGCTCACTGCTAACAGCAATCTGGACCTCTTTATCCGTTCATGCAAATTCTAGGCAAATTCCACCCTGCCATACAACATATGGACCCACTGACTCAGGACAGATGGAGGCAGAGCAACCCAACATGCCTCCAAAGCACACCAGTGTTTGATTGCAGCTGAGGTCTCAAGCTTTTGGAGACTTGAGTTTCATAAGAGGGAACCATCCAGGTTTTTCACTCATCAGCCTTTGGGTGTTCATGTTCCGGTCAAGCCCTGCCCATAAATACAAACTCATTAAGATGTGGGCAACACCTTCCTTTCCCTCAGAAAAACTTTTACTCACTAAATCAGTTTTTACCACACACAGTTTGCTCCCTTCCCATGCCACTGGTAAGGCAGTAGAAACAGCTGCTTAACTTTCCAAACTAGCACCCCAATACCACAGCCCATTCTTTCCCCATCCCCTTCCAAATCATCAGCATCCCAAATCCAAGCTCCTACACACCAGCCACACCAACTGCACAAGTAGAGCCTTGCTCGATGGCTTTGCTTTCTTTGGCATTCACCTACAAACCATGTTATTAATGGCAAAGAGATCTCAGATGGAAAATCCCCACCTTTAAAAAGCATTTAGTTGTCAACTCACTTGAAAAGCAAATAGGATTGTCTTTGTCCCTCAAGGGAGAGCAAGAGACTCTTCCTGTGAGCTAAAGAATGGAAAGTTACATTCACTGGAGAGGTAGTCCCAGCCTAGGATGATCCCCTCCTGTCCAATTCACTAATTTCTTCTGTTTCTCCTTCTTGCAGTCTGGAAGGTACAAAATCAAACCCCTTTACTCTTTACATTAATTGGTGACTTTGTGACCCTTTCTTTTGTGCTACCATATCCCTTTTGCCAGCAGTGTGCCCTACGAGGAGAGAGGAAGAAGCAGGCAGAACATGCTCTGAAAGGGTCTGCTAATGTGGCAAGGCAAGGGACAACTAGGCAGGGCCTAAGCAAGTTCCATTGGGCTTTCTCTTTTTGCCCACCACAAAATTTTTCTTTTCCCCAGAAAGCCTTAGGAAGACCTTCTCTGCATTCTGCTTTAGTTAGCAGATGCTCCCCATACCAACAGCAGATGGATCCAGCCACTACATGACACCCCAGAAACAAGACAAGAAGCCATGTCCACACCACCCTTTGCAGCATTGAAGAGAAGACTAAAAAAGTCCCTCCAGCCCTGGTGATTTACACCAATGCTTCTGAGCTATCAAAACTCTGATCACAAGAAACAACATACTCTCAACTTACAGCAGAGAATATCTAGTGTCCAACAAATAGCAACTATGGGCAGCTAAGTAGCTTTGACTACCATCATCAGACTACAATAACTCACTTCAGTTCAAATTATGGATCTACACAAATAGCATCTATGGAGATACACAAATTCAATTAATTAGGAAATAGATTAGAAGCCATTTCTGGAGGCAGAATTTTAACCTAAATTTAGACAGAGATCGAAATAAATTAAACCCTTGATGTCTTCCACTTTCAGAAGCTCACAGGATTCATGTTTTGACTGTGCAGCAGCAATGGGGATCTGTGTTCAAAGAAAAACAGTAACAAGAGCTTCTCCTCACACTCACAAAAAATACTGTTGGCAAAAAGTGGAATTGTCCACAGGTTTTTGTTAGAGACACCTTCCCATAATCAAGACTTCTCTGGTACAGTCAGTCAAGCAAATCTATCCCTTTTGACGACTTCTTGCACCTGGAATAATTAGCCAGGAAATATGACAATGCATTAAGAAAGAGAAAGACAAAAGTAGCCTGTATTAATCTTACTCAATAGTTGTCTGGTCCAAAACTCCTGTTACTGGGATTCCATAAAACTGTTGCATAGTGGCAACTGCAGACTGCACAGCTTTTCCTGACTGCAAGGGAGACAATTGGCTGTCAGATGGAAGTAAGTAGCCATAAGTTTTTAACCAACCCTGAAAAAGAAAGAAACAGATGGTAAGATGCCACAGTAAGTTTTCAACATAACAGTTCAGAACATTTCCTCAAAAGAAAAAGTGACAAACTATCCCAAAAATTTTAGCCATCTCTCTTTTTTTGGTTAGGTTCAGTAATATCAGCTGATTCCTAGAAAGGGCTGAGGATCCAGCTTAATATTACCTGTCCTGACAGGACAAGGCAGACCTGCCACTTAAAAATGAGCATCATCCCTACTGAGCAACTGGAGCAGACTTAGGTCTTTGGAGCACCAGAAATGCCCAAGAAGCTTTGTTCTTATTCCAGAGACTTCCCGTGCACCCTGTCCCCTTGCCATCCTGAGACTCCTCAGTTCCCACAGCAGCAAGCTCCCAAGAACCCACTACCTTTTGCTGTCTCTGGACCATCCTTCCAAGAAAACAGCTTAACAGCCCTGAGAAAACCCTGAAAACACCAGTTCAGCTTTGTACTTGAAATGAGAACAGGAGTAATTCTAAAAAACCCAAATGAACCTGAACAAAAACAAACAAACAAACCAACCAACAATCCCCACCCCAAAACCCAAAAAGAAAGTCAACCAAAAAAAACCACACTCAGAAAGTTTGAAGACCCTGATTAGGTGGGTGTTTCCTCAACTACAGTTTCAACACCTGAAAACTGTCAGAAGACGAAAACAGCCAACTCTCCTCAAGGAGCTCTGTCTCTTTTCCCTGCCCTCACCTGAAAAGGCAGCCTTAGATAAAACTGCATATCAAACTTGTCAAAATGCTAAGGACAGCATTTTCAAAAATATACAATTATTCAGGATATTTTTTCCTCTCCTCTCTTCCCCTCCCTCGCTTTGATACGAGGAGAAACCAGAATATTAAGTAACAATAATAATAATAGTAATAGGATAAAAACTTATTTTCATTAACATTTCCCCATAACTTTTCATGCATACCCCCTAGTGCTTCATTCTTCTGGTTGATTCAATTCTTAGACCAGGATCATTATGAGACCAGCACATATCCCATAAGCTTTTTCCCAATCCATCTGACCCACAGGACAGTCCTCACCACATAAGCGCTCTTAAATCAGCTGCATGACTTGTTCTCCCACTGGCAGCAGGATCACTCAGGGAAGTGTTCTCCCTTAACATAACACAGCAGCAGGAGAGGGGCTCAAGTCAGGAAAAGCACAAGTGAGAGAACAATCCCTGTTTCTTGTGGCAACAAGAAGATGCCAGAAGCCACTAGGAAGAGAGAAGGGCCTTGCTTCTGAAGCAGGAGAAACAATCATAGAAAGGTTGGAGGCCCATCTCATTCCACTCCCCTGCCATGGGCAGGGACATCTTCCACTACAGTCTAGTTGGTTGCTCCAAGCCCTGTCCAACCTGGACTTGGACACTTCCAGGGATGGGGCAGTCACAGCTGCTCTGGGTCACCTGTGCCAGGGCCTCACATTCCTTCCCAATATCCCATTTAACCCTGCTTGCTGGCAGTGGGAAGCCATTCCTTGTGCTCTGTCTCTCCAAATCTTTGTCCCTATTCCCTCTCCAGCTCTCTTCAAGCCCCTTTAGGCACTGGAAGGGGCTGTATGGTCTCCTTGGAGCCTTCCCTTTTCCAGGTGAACACCCACAGCTCTCCCAGCCTGGCCCAGAGCAGTGGAGCTCCAGCCCTCAGAGCATCTCCATGGCCTCGCAGCAGCAGCTCCTTGTTTGTCTCGTGTTGGAGCCCCAGAGCCACAGGCAGTGCTCTGGGTGGAATAGGGAAGCGACACGAGAGCATGGACTGGGCATGCCAAAGTTCACCAAGGCCACATACAGCACTACTAAACACGGACATCATCAATGGCTCCAGACCCCTGCCTTGGCCTCTGACAAGCATAATGTTAGGACACTCTATTATAACCAACATTAGCTGCCCTCGAGCAGCGAGGTCAGAGGACAGTAACCAAAACAGCTTGGAGTGGGGCTGCCCTTGCGTATCCCCCTTCCCTCCCGGCCACACTCGGAGGTGGCAGCGGGAAGAGGGCACCACACGATGGCACACCCGGACACTCCGAGAAGCTCCTCCCGGAGACTGATGCTTATGATCACACAGAGGGGGCACGGATACTTCTCCGGCCGGTCCCAACTTTCGGAGGCGCGGCCGGAGGAGCTGTGCTCGCACACCCGAGCTCAGCGCGGCTCTGCGGGAGATGATGGAAGGCTTCTGGCGGAGGAGCTGCCCGCCCGGCTTTCCGGCCCACCCCGAGACCCCCAGCGCACATCGCGGCCCCGGGACGCCGGTGGCAGCCGCGGCCCC
>WEIU01001673.1:609357-629724 GCA_013389925.1 Aegithalos caudatus | reverse complement strand
GGGGCAGGGCGGGGCGGGCAGGGAGCTCGGGCTGGTGGCTCACCAATGAACCCGATGGCCGCCTGTCGCAGGGACTCCTGTGGGCTGTCCAGGTAGAGCAGGGCGTGGCGCAGGTGTTCGGCCGCTCGGCTCCTGTCCTGTGCCAGCTGCAGGGAGCGCCAGGAGGGTGCAGTTGGTGCGGGCTCAGGGCCAGGCCGGGCGCTGTGTGCGGCCAGCACTGGCCTCCCCTGCCCGCAGAGCTCTGTAAGGCAACAGCAGCCAGTGGTGCCGGGCTCTGGAGGGGGCAGAGGGGCCGGCTGCTGCCCGGAGAGATGCTTCCGCCCCGCCCCAAAGCCCAGCCGTTCCGGGGCTCCATGGGCACCCGGCCCCATCAGGGCCACAGGAACCTGGAGCAGAGCCCTCGCGGCCCAGGCAAGGGAGCGGTGTGTGCGGCGCAGTCTGGCACCCCTGGCTGCAGCCCTGGGCGGGGCCGCAGCTGCCGGCGCACACAAGGAGCTGCACGGGCAGGGGGCTTCTCCAGCCTGAGGCTGAGGCTTCCCATCTGCCCTTACCAGGCCCTCCGAGTAGCTCCAGGTCTGATCAATTCTTAGCATCTGCTGGAGATCCTTCCTGTTCAGGAACGTGGCTGAACAGTCCAGCGTTTCCCGGGAGGCCTGGAGAGCAGCAGAGAGCCAGAGATGGCGCCAGAGCCCAGGGCACAGGACCCACGTCCCTGTACCGAGGCCAGGAGGAGGCTGCAGCCCGCGAGGCGCCAGAGCTGGAGGCAGACGAGGCCCCTGCCAGGGGGCCAGCGGCAGCCGCTGAGTCCTCACCTCAGCCACGTGCTGGTTCTCGTCGTGGCAGTGGAAGGAGAGTGGGAGCAGGCTCTGGCGCACATGTGACTTCAGAGCCTTTTTTTCCCCTTCCGGGAAAAATTCCAGCATGTCTCGGAAGAGGAACATGGAGCACAACTGCACCTGGCTATCATGCTATATGAAAGGAAGAAAAAAAGACCTCAGCATGGGCTGCTTCATGCCTACCTGGGCACAGGCCTGAAAATGCACAGGACACCAAGCGTCCGGGCAGCAGCCAGTGGCTGTGGCTGGAGGCACAGAGCCTTACATTGTCAAAGAGTGGCAGGAGTGCCTCAGCCAGCTGCAGGGCGAGGGGGGTGCTTATCAGGGCGCCGTTGTAGAAGAACAAGCAGCTGAGGAGAATGATGGTGTTCCTAAGCACGTCCCTGTGATTTTCCCACAGGAGCTCCACCAGCCTTTCATGCAGGCTCCACATTCTTCTGGCCTGTGTGGAACACGAGTGTGTGAAATGCCAGCCTGCTGCCAGGGCCCAGAGGCCAAAGGCCTGCGCCAAAGTACTCAGGCAGCTGAAGCTGGAGGCAGCAGAGCTGGCAGCAGCTGCCTCAGCGCCCGAAGCCCAGCCAGGCCCAAGCGACTGCGTTCCCCAGCCCTGTGCCGGCAGCAAGGCTTCGGTTGCTGCCCCCTTCTCACCATCGAGAGATTCTTGCCGAGCACCACGAGGCCTCTGAGTGCCAAGAGACGCCGCTCCTTGCACTCACTCTGGAGGTTCTTGGACATGATCTCCAGGACTTCGTTGCAGCATTCACTCAAGTTCAGGCACTCTGGGATCTGAAAGGCACAGGCTGCTGGCAGGGGAGCCGGCCAGCAGGAGCCTGGCACCGCACAGGGCTGGGCCCAGGCAGCAGCACAGGGCGTGGGCACCGTCCCAGGCAGCTGCGGCTGTGAGAGGGCAGAGAGGTGGGAGGAAGCTCAGCGAGGCAGCGCTGGCCTTCAGGCTCACCTCCACAAGGAAGGCCATGGCAGCCAAATCCCAGGATGGCGCATCTTTGCTGAGCAGCCTGAGCAGGTAGGAGGCAATCGCGGAACACCAGGGTACGGCTGCATGGTGCATTGCTCTGACAGGAGGAAAAAGGAACCAACAGCCTGAGCCAGCGGGGGCAAACCTCTCCCCGGACTGACTGACAGAGGTCTGCTCTTTCTCCTCCACCCTGCAAGGTGACCCGGGCCCTTTGGGAGGAGGCTGCTCTTGAGCACCCTCCTCTCGCAGCCTTTTGCAGTCTCCGTGCAGTCCATCCCTTGGTGACAAGGCCTTCTGGCACACAGGCACTGTGTGGGACAGCCTAGGCACAGGGCACAAATGCTGGGGCCAGCTGGGCAGAAGGGGGTCTCACCTGGCCAGCACACCCACAGCAGAGTGATGGGTGTGAGGACAGAGCAGTGTGTCCCAGCCACGCTTGTCTTCCATTGCCACCACTACATCCTCACAGTGCAGTTGGCAGAGCAGGGCCTTCAGGGTCTGCTCTGCAAAGCTGTGTGCAGAGCAAATCCCAGGTCACGCTGGGAGCACTGGCTCCTGCCCTGGGGGCATGGCAGGGCCAGGAGGAGCGGCATGGAGCACCTGTTGGGGTTGGTGGCAAGGCCATGTTGCTGCTGGCATCCCTTCCAGAAGGTATCGACAGCCTCTGTCATCTGCAAAGTGCTGAAGAGCACTTGGAAGAGCAGATGCACAAAGAGGCGGGGGAAATACACTGTCACTACATGTGGGACACAGGGCATCTGCAGGATCTTCCACACCACCACAGTTGCCTGCAAAGGACAGAGCAGCCCGAGTCAGCGCTCAGTGCCGAGGTGTCCGTGTGGCAGGGCCTGAGCGCAGGAGGGAGAGGCCAGCAGAGGCGCAGGCGGAGCGCGGAGCCGGTGGCCCTGAAGCTGCCCCTAGGCCAGGTTTCAGCCCAGTGCCTGAGGCAGGGGAGGGAGGATGGAGACCTGTGGGAGAGGTGACCTTGGGGTGACCAAATGCCAGTTGCAGAAACTCACAGCCAGGGCAAGGACAGCCGTGTGGTCCCCGTCGGAGGTGCACGTGCTGTGCTCTGGCCAGTTGCCCAACACATCAAGGAGTGTCAGCATGGCCGGCTCTGCAGTCCTGCACGAGCACATGATGGTCTTCCACATGGCGGTAGCAGCTCTGTGGGGTCAGAACTCTGTCTCAGGGGGGTCTGGGACACAGCAGCGTGGCCTGGGCAGCAGTGGGGAGCTGAGCTGGCTGCCAGCCCTGCCTCTGCCCGCTGCCCCTCACTGGCAGCATGCAGACAGCCCAGCCCCGTGGGGACTGGCCCCTGAGGGGCAGGGAGGGAGCAGGGCAGCAGGCTTGGGGGCTGACATGCCAGGGCTGGCAAAGGGAACAGCCATAGGGCCCTGGAGTTCTCTGTTGGTCAGCCACTGGCACAGGCTGTCCAAGGTGATGGGCTGGTGAGCCCTGAGCCTTCTGGGCAGGTGGCCGCCGTACCTGTCACAGGATGGGGCCACACGCAGGAGAGCCATCACCACGTCAGCGGGCTGTGCCTCTGTCAGATCCAGAAGGGGCCTGTACAGATTGTACTCAGGAAACTCATTGGCCGTGAGCCACTGATGGATGTACCTCACCATGGCGGGCACCTGGAGAAGGCACAGGGAGACTTGGAAAGCTGCCAGAGGGAGTAATGTGCCCAGCTGCCCCAGAGAAGTGCTTCCCTTCCCACCACACTGCGATGGCCTCGAAGGCTTTCAGTGAGCAGCAGGCGTGACTTGGGAGGCCCAGCAATTCCTGGGAGGATGGAAGCCAGGCCACTTACTTGCTTTGCACTGGAAAGACCTTCCTCCACAAGCATATCCAGCAGGGCAGCACTGGTCTTGGTTTTGAAGATGGGAGAGTATAGTCTGAGCACAGTGCCCGTGACGCTGGTCTCTTCCTCCCGAATTCTCTTCATGAATTTGCAAACCATCTGTAGCAGAAGGGCAAGAAGTCAAGGATGTCCCATGGAGTGCTCCAAGCACAGTTCTGGGCAGAGCAGAGACAACAGGCCCAGCCCAGTGGCCGTGGCTGCAGGTACCTGCGCTGTTCTGCGGAAGAGGCCACGGGTGCGTTGCCGCTCCTGTGTGCGCTTCATGGCTGCACCTGGCAAAGAGCGAGCGCAGCCCGAGCTGAGGGGCTGCAGGAGAGGCCGGAGAACACAGCCCGGCCCTGCGCTCCCCAGGCAGGGACAGCCCTACCATGGCCTGGGGCATGGAGCATGGCTGAGGGGAGTCTGCCCTGGCCCCTGCTCCCTCCTGTCCATGGGCATGTCCCCAGGGCATGGCATGGCATGGCATGGGCATGGCATGGGATGGGACGGGATGGGGCCAAGCTGGCTGCAGGCACCACCAGCCCATTGGCCCAGCTCTGCCACTCACCCTTCTGTGGTGGCTGGAGCTTCTGCCCCTCTTCAGGCTGCTGTGGTGGGGCAGTTCCAGGGCCTTCTTTCTCCTCCTTCCTGTGGGCCAGCTTGGGCTCGCTCAGGGATCTCTGGTCTACCTCACTGCCTGGATTCATGGCTACTTGCAGGAGAAGATGGCTCAGCAAAGGTCCGAGTCAGCAAGTCCTGCGGTCGTGCCTTGAAGACACGTGCAAGAGTGAAGTCTTGGCAAGGCTACAGGACAGCAAGTCCTGCACTCTGGTCTCCGGAGCTCCTGCCACAATGACAGGAGACTCCTTGTCAAGGACCGTGGTCAGCAAATGCCACAGTCTGGCCTCGAGGGCAGCGGATGCAGGGATGGGAGATGCCTCGGAAAAGCTGCGGGTCACCGAGTCCCACGGTCTGCCCTCGAGGGCACCTGCAGAAAAAGGATGCCTCGGGAAGGCCACAGGTCACCAATTGCTGTGGTCTGGCCTCGAGGTCACCTGCAGCAGTAACGCCTCGGAAAAGCTCCGGGTCAGCAAGGAACGAGTGCACTGTGTGGGGGGCTCCTCACAGCACCGCTCTGTCCCGTCCTGTCCCGTCGCCTGCACCGAGCACTGTGGTGTGGCCGTGTCACCGCCGACACCTATGTCACCACATGTCACAAAGGGCCTTGGATCCCATCCTGTTCCATGCCTCGGTGACCGTGTCACAAAGGGCCCTTGCACACACTGCCACCTGCCCTAGGGCTGCCCCCAGCCCACCCAAAGTGGCCCAGGTTGGAAGGAATGCCTTGCCCTTAGCCCAACAGGATCTTTCAGAATGGCTCAAAGCATGAGCAAACGCTGCCCTGCTCTGGGCAAGATCAGGGCAAATAAAACTCAGGAGATGTTGCTTTTGAAGTCTGACTCTGAAATTTATTATCCTTATCTATGACAAACTCACAAGATGGGAGTTCTCTCCAACAAGTTGAGAAAGTGAGCTAAAATGGTGTCTATAGAAGGCTTTTTAAGTCCCAATTATCCAATAAACAGTTGACATCTATATTATTTATGCTTCTAATCCAACTAGGAGCACCCAAAAGCCCCAGTGTGAACTTCTTTCACCCAATTACAGAAAACCACCTAAACACAGGAAGAAGAAGGTGAAGAAGGACAAAGACAACACCCCAAATCCTCCATCTTGACTCATCTCGATTACTATACACTAAAAGCCCGAATTCCAGTTTTCTAGGATTCCAACAGGTGGCCATCCTAAAGGCCACGGTGTGACACAGACGAGGAAGGTGTGGGCCAGGGCACAAATGCTGCTCTGACCCCTGGGCCCCGGGGAGCACTGACATCTGCAGGTGTGGCAGAGTCCCTGCTGAAGCAGAGTCCCCCTGAACCCTGGCAGCGCTGGTGCCCTTCTCCTGCTCCAGAGACCTGTGCCCTGGGAGGCTTCTCTGCCAGAGGACGGCCAATGCCAACATGCATTGGGGGCTGTGTTCCATCCTACAGGGGCTGTTGGCACGAGCAGCTGGAGCAACTGGGGACAACACTTGGTGTGTGTCAGAGGATGTTGCTCCTTCCTGGAATGATGTTTCTCATAGAAGGGATTAGCAGTAGCACAAAAACACCAACAGCTACTGAATTTCACTAGACAAAGATACTCCACAGAGACACCGCCACGTTTCCTTGTGCTTTTCTGTCCTTCTTGCATTTTGGAAATAAAAAGAACTGGCCCAGGCTCTGCTATTAAGCGCTCCAGTTGCAGTGTGCCTGCCTGTGGCGGCTCATGTCCAAACACAAGTGGGTGCCTGCTGAGTTTGGCAATGGACGGCCACAGAGAGGGAGGTCCCCAGGGAACATCAAGGCAGACACATGGGGAAGTGCAGAGGATAGGGATGACTGTGGGAGGAGAAGCTGTTCTGTGTGTCTGATGATGGTGCTGATGCCTGAAAACTATTCAAGAAAACAGTACTCCATAGTATAAGGCCTACAGAGGTATTTATTTATTTATTTGACACCTGGAGTGACAGGGATAGCTCCAGCACAATGTCTTTCCTCCATTCTTCAGAGAAGTAGCTTCTATATTTTTTTTACTTAATGTGCACATTTTACTTTCCTAGCCTTCATATTGCAACCTATTTTCTAATCACATGGTTATGTAAGTCCTTTTTGCACATCTGTGGTTTCTGGAAGAATGCTCATCAGCTTCCTGGTGGTGTTTTTGATGAAAGCCCGTAAGGCTTGAACTTTCCTGCCCTTCTTCCTGAGCATGCGCTAGAAAATTGTCTGCTCAAATGACCAGTGCACTATTTTTTTTTTTTTAATAGCTTAGCTTTTTACAGTTAGCTTGTTCTGCTAAATCTACTGATTTCTGACAAGTGCTTCATTCACATACCTTGTTACAAAGTAACTATGTCTTTCTGCATACAGCTTTTTGCATAGCTCAAGCATTATCTCATTGCCTCAGCATTAGGGTACCTTGTGTCCAGCCAGCATCAAACCAGGACACTGTAATAAAATGGAACAAGCCTGTGATTGTATCTCCAACAGGACTGTGTCAGTAGAGAAAAGACCTGCTGACATCCCAAGCCAAATATTTGTGTATCCACTGGAGTCACAGAAGCACCTGAGCATTTGTGCACCTCCTTTAGGATACAATGGGGAGGCTCCAACCAAAGCAGTGGGGCTGCAGTTGATTTGTGACCTATGCTAGGAATGTTTGCAACCATGCATGGCTGGTGAGGAGACAGGGCTGTGATCCTGACGTGTAGCCAAGTGAGCAAGAGCAGCACCTTTCCAAGGTGTGAAGGCAACAGGGTAGTGGGAGTGCAATTCTTTCTCAGGAATTGTGTTACAAGACAAGGGGGAATGAGTTTCGATGGATAACAAGAGTGCATTTGATGTTAGGAAAATATTCTTTTGCTGGGAACCGGATTGAAGGCCAGGCTGGATGGGGCCCTGAGCAACCTGGTGGGGTGGGAGCTTGCTCAGGGCTGAACAAGAGGACCTTTAGGGTCTGACGCAAGCCAAACCATTCCAGGATTCCACCATTCCAGCCCCCAGTGGAAATGGCCCCGGGACTCCGGTGACATGACAGCACCCAGAGCTGTGATGTCTCCGCCTGTGTTCCAGCAGCAGGAACGCANTGGTTCCTGCAGCTGAGGCCGGGCCCGCAGCGCCCTGGGGTGCCCACACAGCCCGGATTGTCCCCATGGATTCCTGCAGCCCGAGCCAAAGCCACAGGCGCTGCCCGGAGCCTCCCTTCGGGGCCGGCCCAGGCCCGCGGGGTGCCCAGCACAGCCCCGGTAGCACCGGGGAGGGGCCGTGGCCGAGGCTCCGCAGGACCGGGCGGGCTCGGCGCTGCTCCCTCATGGGCTCCCATGGGCCGGGAGCGCTGGGATTTGCCCCTGCACACACCAAATGTGTGTGGAGCACCTGCAGGGAGAGTGGGATCTCTGTCAGGGAGAGCCCCGTGCACAGGGACCCCCAGCCCGGGGCTGGCCGTGCCAGCATCCCCAGGGACCTCCAGCCCCGGGAGCCCTGAGCAAGTGGAAACCACGACTGTGTGAACGCTGCCTGTGCCCAAAGCAAATGCAAAGAGAGCTGGCCTCTGACAAACAAGGACAATTGATTTACAGAAGAACAGCTGAAACAACAATAAATTATGGAATGTATGTACAATATAAGATTTCTTATAACAACAGCAATCTATAAAAAATATTTACAGTTTAAAGGCCTCTCTAAAGCCAGTAATAAATCTATTTACAGACTAAAGGACATATGTAAAAACAGCCACCTCAGAAATGTATTTACCGTATAGGGGCCCTATAGAACATCTGGAATCTAATAAATATAATTCCAGGAGAACCTAACAATTTAGATATCTAAATACAGAAGGGACTGTGTCCATCCTCTCCATCAGTTCTGGGAGAGAAGCAAGCAGCACGGCCACTCCAGCCCAGCCCTGAGGGCTGTTCCCTGTGCCCCCAGGCTGGCACACGCTGGCACCGCGGCACTCTGCCCCCAGCACTGAGCCCAGCTGGGGCTGGGAGCCGGGCCCCAGGTGCTGGGACAGGGCTTGTGTGGCCCAAAGCAAGCACAGGGCAGGCCGGGGCTGCTGCTTGTGCCGCCCACAATCCAGGGCCCCCCTGGGGCACCGTGTCCTGAGCGGGGTCACCCAGCCCAGCCCAGCCTGGCCGCAGGGGACCCACTCTGCCTGTGGGCAGGGCATGGCCAGCACCTGCCTGTGCTGCTGCTGGGGTTGGGCTTCATCCCAGGATCATGTCTTCCACCTCATCTTCCTCATCCACGTCCATGTGCTCCATCTCTTCCTTCATATCAACTTCCATCAGCTCCTCCAGCTCCTCCACCTCACTGACCTCCATCTCCTCTACAGTCTCTTCTACATCTGCTTCCATACTTTCTTCAGTATCCATATCCACTTCCATCTCCTCCTCAGTGTCTGTGGCTGCCTGCATGAAGGCAGCACAACCTCACAGTGTGGTTCTTGCCCCACACCATCCCCACAGGGCTCCAGCCTACCTGGGCAGTTGGGGGGTTCCCCCCTCCCTGGAATGGCACTGTACCTTCACAGGGACAGGAGTGCACATCCTGCTGGGATTGGTGCTGAGATCCAGGCAGCAGGATGAGCTCAGGACTAATGGTAATAGCAGGGAGTAGCTGAGTATGATCTGGGGTGACCAGGGTGAAGGGTGGTCTCCAAGCAGACTGAAGGCTCTGCTGGCTTGTAGGGCACATTGGTTGTGTTGTGCTTGATAGCAAGGTTTGGATGTTCTCCCTGGAACATTGGCTGTGACACGGTGAATCTGGGGAGCTGTAATGTGACAAGTGTTCCAGGGCCCCTTCAGATTGGGCGCTTTTTGTCATAAAATGATTGAATCCCTGAATAGTTTGGCTTGGGTGGGTCCCTAAAGATTATCTGTTCCACCTCCCACAAGTCCATGTTACTTAGGGCCTTGTCCAGCATGGCCTTGAATGTTCCCATGGATGGGGTATCACAGCCATGCCAGGGCCTCACCACCCTCATGGGAGAGAAACATCTTCCTCAGATCAAAGCTAAATTGAGCTCCTTCAGTGTGCAGCCATGCCCCCTTCTCTGCTGGCCACAGGCCCTGCTGAACACTTTGTCCCCATCCTCCCCAGGGCCCCTCCAAGTCTTGCTTGGCTGCAGTGACGCCTCCCGGGGCTTCTCCCGGCTGAGCAGCCCCAGCTCTCTCAGCCTTTCCTCAGAGCAGAGGTGCTCCAGCCCCTGCAGCATCTCCGGGGCCTCCTCTGCCCTCCCTCCAACAGCTCCAGCTCCTTCCCGTGCTCAGGACCCCAGAGCTGGGGCAGGGGTGAGCCCAGGAGGGGCTGCAGCTTCATGGGCACCAGCAGGGAATTTTGTGTTATCACTGCAGAGGAACTAAACGTGCTCTGGTGCTGAGGGATAAAATGAAAGGAATGAAGCCTGTGCTGGGCACCTTTTGATTTACAGAACTCCTTGTACGGTATCAGGTGTGCCAGTGCACCTGCAGCACTCAGAGTATTACACAGAAATCCTGCTATTTCTACATGTACTGATTGTCTGTCCAGGTGTTCTGGGATCTTTCTGTGGTTTGTTCACTGTACGACAGTCATGGAAGGTCAGTTGCTGCTCACCTAAAAAATATTTACCCTCATTTACATGGACTGGGAACTGGGGTCTCAGAATAAACTCTGCACTGAGAGTTGTTTCAAACTTTTAAAAATAATTCAATGAGCATTTCTGTGTAATTATGAGGAAATCCTCACTCTTCTGTATTTCATGAGTTAAAGGAGACATGTATAACGTGGCTGGAAAGTTCATCCCAGTTCACGACTGAGGCTTATGATAAACGTATTTCAGATGTTAGAACAGAAGCAAATGTGTGTGTGACCTGCAGGCAAGGCCAAAGCAGGGCTGTGCCTCCTGCCTGCCCAGTGGGCATTGGCTGTGCCTGGGGGCCGGCAGCCCTGCCCAGCACCTGACAGAGCTCTGCAGGCTGGGGAGGGGAACTGCCTGCAGCCAAGTCCAAGGTCCAGGCTGACAGAGCTGCTCACACCTTGGCCCCAGCTCTGCCTGGCATCTCACCGGTTGTATCCTGCCCACTGCCTTGGGCCCTGCTGCAGTGAGGAGTCTGTGTGCCCCGGGGTAACATTTCACACTCAACATCTCCTTGATGTTTCCTCTTGGGAAAGTGAGACAGGGAGTGCTGCCTGCTCAGTGCAGATGTGGCCAGGCCTGACATCGGGAATCAGGGCTGTTCTTGGCACTGCCTGGGGACCGGCTGCAGCTTCATGTGGCTCTGGGATACAGAATCCCAGAATGGGTGAGGCTGAAAGGGACCACAGTGGGGCTTGTGGTCCTACATCCTGAGTCAGAGTCATGCCACAGCACGGATCTGGAATATCTCCAGTCAACGAGACTCCACAGCCTCTCTGGGCAATCTGTTCCAGTGAGTGGTCACTTGCAAAATGAAGAAGTTCTTCCCCATGGTCAGGTGGATCTTCCTTTAGTTTCTGCCCGTTAACTCGTATCCCATTGCTGGGCCCCACGGAGCAGAGCCTGGTCCACGCTCTGAGCCATCCCTACCAATAATTATCCACCAGCTCCTGTGCTGGCACCGGTAGCTCGGGCACGGGGCTGAAGCTGCAGCAGAGGCCATACCGGGGGCAGTTTCTGGGGACGGGGCAGGTTCTGGGGACAGCGCAGCCCCNCCTCCGCGGGGGAAGGGGGCTCGGGGGCGCTGCACCGCTGGCTTCCCACCCGTGGTTGTGCCGCTCTCCCGGCCCGGCTGCCCCGTCCCTCCCCCGTCGCTCAGAGCCCTTGGCGGGAACAGGCTTAGCTCCGAAGGTGGAAGTATTTCCCATCCTGGGACCTTTGACTCATGTGCCGTGAAGGTTTTGGCGGGCATTTTTGTAGACCTGAAACTTCACAAAGAACCCCAATCTTTATGAAGAGTTGGATATTCCTTGGAGGCTTCCTTCAAAGAAAGGAACGTCAGTCCGTAAGGTTCAGATTCGTAAATACTTTACCCTGGAGGCTCTGAACCTAAAATGCTGCAGGTTATTTTTAAAGCAGCCCTGGTAAAGCTACCAAACCCTTAACAGGGGTAAGATTAAACCTCCTCCTCTTGATGTATTTATTTCCGTGGTCCTTTCCTTGCCCGTTTTCAGTCCCAATGAAGTGCAGGGTGTGCTCCAGTCAGTTCTAGCACGTGCAATAGCTTCAGTGGCCCCAGGCTTCATTCTGTAACAAAATGCAGTTAGTATGTCTATATTAAACCCTGCAGTCTGACTTGGAGTCCTGCTGCTGTTCCCCAGTGCTCTAAACAGTCTGTGTTCAGGAGGTAGGTGACAAGAAAGCATCTGACTATGGTCTGAATGGAATGGTGAACTTCTGAAATCTCTCAAAGAATCTCAAACCGAGTAAGAAGGACGCTGTGTGTTGGCTGGTGCTGAAGAGTTGATGCAGCTGGGCATTACCTGCTTGACCCTTGTGTTTTTAAGGCTGCAGTTGGACGTCCATGATGAATGCAGTGAGCCTGTCAGAAGTCTCACTCATTTTTTACTGAACTTTTCTGCTATAAATCCTTTTTACAAAAGTAGAAGTAGACTGGTAACTAAGGTAATTGTGGTCTCTTAAAATAATTTTTGTGGATCCAAGGGGAAAGGACCTGTAGCATTGCTGTGAGGAGGGGGAGGTAAGCTGGGCTCCACTCCTGGTGCACTCCTAGGGAACATTCTCTGTGTGGGAAGCCAGTGGCCTATGGCCAACCCCTCCCCAAATGCGAGATAATACTGTGGAAATCAGTCCCTATAGAGGATTTGGACTCTTGGTGAGTGTCTGTAAGAAGTGTTTAAGGCTGTGGCTTTCTGAATTCATGGGCCTCGGGATGTCTGTGTACTAGATCACAGTTGATTTATACTCTCTTGCAGTAGAGGGGCTGTTGAGTTTGGTCTAAACTTGTGTAGCATAGCAAAGAACTAGGGAGTAACTGCAATAGGGTCTGATTTTTCTGCAGCTCTGTCTCCCAGCTGTCACTGGGTGTTCAGTTCAGCTGCTGCAGCCAGTGTCTACCCACAAGTGTGTGAACAGATACCAAGGCCTCAGCTATTCAAACTCTGACACCTGTCCTGCTTCTCTTGCAGCTGACATCAGCCTTGCAGACTGGGGTCGCAAGGCCATTGAGATTGCAGAGAATGAGATGCCAGGGCTGATGAAGATGAGGGAGATGTACTCGACATCCAAGCCCCTGAAAGGCGCCCGCATCGCCGGCTGCCTCCACATGACCGTGCAGACAGCAGTGCTCATAGAGACCCTCATCGTGCTGGGGGCTGAGGTAACGTGGCTCTGAGTTTCTCCTTCAGCTCTTGAGTAATGCTCTGCCAGGTCAGTGCTCCTGCTTATGTAACACCTTACGGAATCCTGGCGAACGTCTGTGCTTAAGCACTTTTTGGATGAGGCTGCAATCTCCACGTGGATGTATTATGTCTCCTCTCCTTGAGCAAGAAGCTTGTTGCTTGCCCTCAGCACCCCTGGAGTGTGGAGTGTGTGTGTTCCCTGTGGACAGGCTGCAGCTTTGGGTGCCTGTTGTGCCCTGTGTACAGTGCCCAGGCAGCCATGCTGTGCTCGGGCTTGCAGTGCTGTGGCTGCTCATGCTGCAGCTCTAGGGACTGCCTCCAGCACAGATTAGCCTGTATTAAGAACCCCACTCTGCCCTGGTAAAGTCAGCAAAATCTAATGAAATTTTCTGAGAGCTCGTGCTGGCCCTTGAGCTGGGCAGGAAAACAACAAGGATGCAGTGTGGCTCAGGGACTGAGGGCTGTGATCTCCACTGAATTTTGTGTGACTGTGGCACAGTTACTCTCATCCATATTAAAGAATGAGATACTTAGGAGCCATTTTCTGCCTTGTGTCCCATGCCTGACTTGCTGAATGAAGTCCAGACATCACAGCTGAGTGTTTGCTGTACTGGGCATGAGGACAGACAGGTATCTGAGCACCAATCTGCATTGCTTGTGTCCTGAGCAGGGAGCTGATGGGAATTTCGATGGATTGTTAAGTATGTATATAATCTGAAGTTCCTTCTTCCTCCAGTTTGGCTACCAGAGGTGCCCTATTGTGGGATCCCTCTCTGGGAACAGTTGAGATTGAGCAGTGTCATGCTGGATGAAAGGTGCTGGGAGAAGTTTTCTCTGTAGCAGTGAAGGTGTTTCCTCAAAAAGAGAAGGAAGTAGGTATGGACACTGTGCCACGTCAGCCTGGGCAAGGCACATGCTGCAGGTGTTCCCCAGCCTGTTCAGAGCTGTCCTGTGGTTGCAAATGGTGCAGTTCTGAAGGAGAGCTTTGATGTGGAGGTATAGTCCTGGCTTTGTTCCAGCCAGTCTATGGGGAACTCCTGTCCCTCTGTAGGATTTAAAAGGAAGCAGTAGCTGTTGAAATTTGGGAAGCCCCTTGTGGCTCCTGTTGGTTGCTGTATCCAGTATGGCTGGCCTACGAGGCAGCTGTGTGCTTAGGTAAACATTGCCAAGCTGCTTTAAGCTGAGCATAACCCCAGATCAATGTTATATGGGATTCTTCCAAGTAATTCGGGGAGGTACCTACAGAGACTTGGTTTCTCTAAGATGTGGTTGTGCCTTTAAAGGTGTGTGCTGTTGTGTTAACTCCTTGTCCTGATGCCTGTGGATTAGTTTAGGCTTTGATTTGAGTTTGGATTCAGTTGTGGTTCATCTGTTCTGTGCTGCCAGGGAGGGAGGAATGAAACTGATAAAATCATACCCCATGTGATGAGGATGTAGCTCACTGCAGCATAGTAATCTTCATGTGCATTTTTTTGGCTGGGTTAAAGGATAGAATAAATATTCTGTGCTTCAGAGTATAAGTTCTGCATTTGTAACAAAAAATAATCCTTTCCATAACCAGTGATTTAAACAGGTCTGAGCCTATCAGGTGTGCCAGTTATTCGAGGCTCTGTGTCACTACCACAAGTCTGCATCAAGTCTGAAGTGTAAACTATATAGATATTCTGTATACTTTGAACATCATGGCACCTCCTGATGTCATCTCTGCTGGTATGGGGGCAGCTTGCAAGAACCCAGGTGTGGAGGTGCAGCTTTAGGCTATGGGTTCTGTTTTCCTGTACTCCTTCCAGGTGTGTTTTCATGACCAGTGTTGGTAGTGTAGGCTGCTTCCTACTGCACCCTTTACTTTGAAATGTCACTTTTTGATCACTTGGGATCTGAAATCAGGCTGGATGTTTGTGCCTTATTGCCCTCTCAAGCTCTGTAGCCAGTGAAGATGCAAATAGCTGCCAGTGAGCCCTTTGGGGAGCAGGTGGTGTGTGGCTCTGGGATGTGGTGCTGTGAGCTGCAGTAGGTGCACAGATCCTTTTCAGTGGAACTCGGCAACATGCTGTTGCTTTTCTAGGTGCCTGAGCCTAGTTATGAAATCTGAGGAAAACACTTAGCTCAGCTGGAAAAGCTTCCATGACTGGAGCACAGAGTGGGAGGTGGGTGAGCATCATCTTAGATTATGTGTAATGTTTCAGCTTCAGGATTAAGTGTAATGTTTCAGCTACATTTCTGACTCTTGTGGGTGCCAGCAGGTGTGTTGCTGCATGTCCATACCCTCAGTGGACACTTGCTATAGGGCTGTTCTCAAAATTTACCTTTATTGACCAAAACTTCCCAAACCCACCATACTGGGCACCCCTGAAGGTCTGGAGTATGCTCTGGGTGTCTGGGAGAAGTGCTCATGAGCAAGGAGATGGCTGAATATATAGCACAGCTAAAGCTCATTCACATTCTCTCCATGTGACATTATTTTCCCTGACTTAAACACCCAGTTCTCACCTTACCTTTGCAGGAAAAAGGCAGAAATCTTCACTAATTTCTTTCTGCTCTTGCTCCCTTTTTAACTCCTGTGTTTGATAGAGAGTCCCTGACATCTCAGAACTTTGTTCAGCAAACAAAACTTGGTTGTTTTCCAGGTACAATGGTCAAGCTGCAACATTTTCTCCACTCAGGACCACGCTGCAGCTGCTATTGCAAAAGCTGGTATCCCTGGTAAGTTTTCCATGTCCTGGTTTGGCTGAGTTGGGCTGTACTGTCTGTTCCTGCTAAATCAAACTGTGTACACATCAAGCTCTTCTGAACAGGCTTGGGGATAGAAACAGCCCGTCAGAAGCAGTGGTTGTTGCAAACCAGGACATTTGATTCAAGCTGTGTTGCGTCAGCCTGTGCACAGGTCTCTCAGCAAAGGGTGCTGTTGGGCTCTATGATAGAGCTCATTAAGATGATGGAATGGGCTGGGTGACGAAATGGAGTGGTGTGTAGCTGGGGGTGTTTGGTGCTTTCCAGCAAGCTCTGTGCTAAATAGGGTTTGGGAATGTGCCCTGTCACAGTGACACCCAAGATATTTTTAGGCTAGAATTAGCCCAGCTGTGTTCCTGCCTAACATCCCTTAAGTGCTGTATCAGGATGCTGCTGTCTTGTTATTGTCAGGTTCCAATAGGCAGCAATTCCTCACAGATCAGTGTAAATACCTGAAGCTGTCTGGTGTGTAAGTCAGCTGAAGGAAATGCAGTCCTCAGTGCTGGGAATTGCATTACCTGAGCCCAGCTGTTGGCAGAGGCTAACTTGGTTTCTGGCAGTCTGCTTTGGGAGGGGTCTCTCATTTCTATTATAATTATCTGTATAAACATCTGAATGTGCCACAAGTCTTTACATAGCTGTGGCACATCCTGTGGCAACAGAGCGATCCCTTTATCAACTCCTTTGGCACTACCAGCTTTAGCCTCTGGAGAGGGATGTTGGAAGGGCCACGTGGGATTTTTAGACATTGGGTTGTCTTCCTCACTGCTTTTAACACCCAAAACTCTAGAACTAAAGAGCCATTTACAGGTTGAGTGTTTGATCTTTGCCCCTTGTATCCTTATTTTTGGAACTTGCTCTTTTTGTTAATATTGCACTTCACATACTAAATTTATGAGACCCTGAAGGAGTGCTGGTCCTTTGGCTTCAGTATGAGATCCTGACACACATTACTTCCACATTACTTCAAAATAGGTAATTGCATGATTAGCTTCTCATGGCTCAAGGTCAGTTTCTATGTAAACAGAGAAAACCTGACAATTTAGCCAAATGTTGGTGTGTGTAAAAAATGTGCCCAATTACATGCTTTAGTGGCTGAGTACTTCTGAGGACTGAGTGTAGTGTGAAGACAGTACAGATGCCTGGAAAAACACAAATCCCGGTGGAGGCAACGTGCCAGTGGTGGCAGCCTGTTGCTGGGGCTGTACTGACATAGAAATACACCCTTGTTGGAGCAGATGAGGCACCTCAGCTTGGATTTTAGTGCTGGGCTAGAGACTAGAATTTAAACTCAGAGATGCTGAAGAGTTTATATTCTGCTGCTTAGCTCATGCTGAAGTCTGGTCCATCTTTCTGCTGTGTTAGAAAATGCTGTAGTTGTGTTTTCATTTATCTATCAGTTTGTCCAGTGGCTGTTTCTAACGAGTACTGGTGCTGTGGATGTGAGTCTGATTTGCTTTGCTTTGTCTTCTCCTTTTTAACATGGAAGAAGAATAAGGAGAGTAATGAAGTCTCAAAATTTTGACCATGTTTGTGGCCTGGAACAGTGATTATTCTGGGGTCTGTTTTTCAGTGCAAATGTCTTTGCTGGCCTGCAGGCACAGATAATCATCTGTCTGTCAGCTGCTACTGGGAGCTGATGAAATCTTCCTTTGGCTGCTTCATTACATGCTGAGTAAGAAACTGGCTAATGGTTTGTGTTTGTTCCCATGCAGTGTTTGCCTGGAAAGGGGAGACAGATGAGGAATACTTGTGGTGCATTGAGCAGACCCTGTACTTCAAGGATGGGCAACCCCTCAACATGATTCTGGATGATGGTGGAGATCTTACCAACCTAGTTCATACCAAATACCCCCAGCTGCTGAAAGGTGACTTGTGTTTTGTTTTGGCAGGCACAGTTCTGCCTGGGAGGCTCTCTGGGGGGGTGTGTTTCTGCAGGAATTCACTGTTGATGTAAAAAGGGGTGGGGGAAGAGGGACAGCGTGTGCAAACAGGCTGTGGAAATTCCTTACAGTTCAAGACCAGAATCTTTTACCTGCAGGAGCTGTTTCCACCTCTGCTCTCTAGCACACAAGCTGCAATGACCTGTCTTGGCCATGCTTCAGTGTGCTCCATTACCTGAGAATGACCACTAGTTCCGTTGTCATGCCAAAACCTTCCTGGGAGAGGGGTGTGTTCTAGAGCTTCTCAATATCTGTTTGCAATTAACAATTTTACATTCATGCATTTCTTACCCATCGTCTTAGTGCAGTTCTGAATGAAGTCATGACCACCTGTAGCCTTCTGTGTAAAAGGAACAGTTTTCTACCTTAAATACTCAGTTTGTCAGTGAAGATGCTGATGGAGTCAGGGTTGGGACTCCTGCTTTGATTTGCCTTCAGTGCAAGTTAGTAAAACTGATCAGCTTAGTGTTGCTAGCGTGTGTTTATTTAAAAGATTTATGTGAAAGGAATTTGACATGACCAGGCTGATCTGGTGAATATGACAGATTCTCCTTAGCCCTGCCCAGTGTCCATCAGCTGTGCTGCAGCAAGATGTGTGCCCAGGGTTGTTAAAGGGCACGTTTGGTCTGGGATGTGAAGGAAATTGGGTGCTGATACAGTGGGGTGAGTTGGTGCTTTCGGAGAGGGGAGGTTGCTGTAGAGAAGCCTGCTGGATCAGCTCTCCTCTAACTCTTGCTCTGCTTCACTAGGAAGATAAGAGGAAAAAAATCTGAAGTAGGCAGGCTGTGAATAGGACTGTGTGAGGGGAGTCTGGGGCTCTGCTCCTCATCTGTGGTCTGCTGCAGGTAGGGGCACCAGGAAGAGAGGAACTTCCTCTCTGACAAGCTTGACTTTGTCCTTCATCCTTAGCCTGATGTCACACATAATCCAGCACTCAACATCTTTGTGTTATGTAAGCTGTAATGAGAGGTTTTCATGGGTCTTTGCTTAGCCTCTCCTCTGTCCAAGGGTCTTGTGGTTCCTGGGTTACCTCTGTGTGATACTGATGACCTCTTGATTTTCCCATGTTTGATGACAAGGAATGCCACAATTGATCATCCCTGTCTGTCTTCCTTGTGTTTTCAGATTCTGAAGAAAGTATTTTCCATGTTCATTCTCTGTTTTGCAGGGTTATTTCCCTGCCATGCACACCTTGGTTGGTGTCCTTGTTGCAAGGGTCTTTGAGCTGAGCTCCTTTCACACTTCCAGTCCTCCTGTTATACTTCTTTCTCCTCTCCAGACCTTTTCACCCTTGTGCTTGTCCTTTGATGCTGGTGTGGGAGGGACTGGCATAATACCATGCAGTAGAACAATGGTTCTTGAACTGTCTCATGTCTTGGCATCCATCTGTAGCCTGCCTCTGATAAAAAACATCCCTGTCTGGGTTTGCTTCCTAAATTCATAGAAGTGACTCTTCCTCTGGGGTTTTAAAGTCTAGGGAGGATGCAATACCTGTCAGTGTTTCCCTTCCCAAAATGTTTGGCTAGCTGCACACACATTGTATTTGAAAAGCTCCTTGCAGCAGTTCAGTAAATTAACACTGATATCTAAAGAGGATGGCAAACTTGATCTGTTTTACCTTCCAGTCCATTGCTCTTTGGAAACAGCAAAACTTCCAGAATGGGACTCAAAGTCTTGATATCCATAATCTGAGATCTGTGCTTAGCACTTTGCTGCAAAGTCTGCTTAAATGAAGCAGTGTAGCACCCAATTTTGGTATCATAGCTAACAGAGGCTAATATATCCTAAAGGCTTGTGGGGATATCTGACCTCTGTGGAGGTGGAACAAGAGTGACACTGGCAGAGCATGCACAGTGTGTAGATTGTGAGCACAGGAGACATTTTGGCATTAGGCAGTTGAAAATGCCGTTTAACATTTAAAGGCTGGATAAGTTTTCTGGGCTAATTTCAGAAGGGATTGTCTTCCATGATTCAGCTGCTTCTATTTTAAACAGTTTGGTCCTAGTGTGCAGCTAATAGTTGAAAGTAGTATTCCTTCAACTAGGAGACGTGTTAAATGCATGTGTGGAACTGCTCAGTAAGCTTCCCCTCTTCTGAAGTGTACCTGCAGTTAGAGGGCAGAATGGCTTTTGTACTCCTGGCTTATTCCCTTAAGCCCAATGCCCTTAATACCAAGATAAATAAATGAAGAAAGGGGGGAAAAAGAGAACTGACCGAAGGGGAAAGTCATCTGTGCAAAAGACTTGTGTGGGGAAGATTGGCTAGTTTGTGATCATTGATCAGACTTGCTCATTGCTCAGGAGACAAATACAGGGCAAAGCAAGGCTGTGTCAGTTTAATTCAAACTTGTCCTTGCTGCAGGCCCTTCTCTGCTCTCCAGTCACTCAGGCATTGACCATGAGAGGTGTAGGCAGCACTTGGGGCAGCAGCAGAGTGGTTTGGACCAGCTGTAAATGACACCTGGAGCGGTGCTGGGGTACCTCCAGGGAGGGGAAGCTGTTGGCATATGGGATGTGAGGTCTGCTTAGTGCCATGGAAAGACAATCTGCTAAGCTCAGGACTCTCATCTGGAGAGCCTTTGAAGGATGAGGAGTGTCTCCTATTTGCCAGGGGGCAGGTTTGAACTGGAGGTTCCTGCTATGACCTGTAAAAGCTGTCCTTCAAAAGGGCCTGGGCTTGGACCGGCTCACAGCTGGATTTTTTTGAGGAGTGAGGGTGGATTTGGACCAGACTTGGCTTCTGCCAGTGAGCAGTGCCCTGGACCCAGGAGGACCAGTTGTGTCATGGGGAAATCACCAGCTGGTCCAGGGAGGTGATTGTCTTGCCCTACTCTGGGCTTGGGCAGTCTCACCTTGAACATTATGTGGTTTTGGTCACTGCAATATAAGAAAAATATTAAACTGTTAGAGAGCATCCAGAGGAGGGACACAGGGATGGTGAAGGACCTCGAGGGGAAGCCATAATGAGGAACAGCTGAGGGCACTTGGTCTGTTTAGCTGAAGGAGCCTGAGGGGACTGCTCATTGCAGTTACAACTACCTTGTGAGGAGAAGACTCTGATTTTTTGTTTTTTTTCTGTGACTAGGACAGGACCCAGGGAATGGCTGGAGCCATCA
>WEIU01001673.1:572804-608887 GCA_013389925.1 Aegithalos caudatus | reverse complement strand
CGGGGCTGAGGCCGATCCCGGGCCCGTCCCCCGGGTGAACCAACCCCGAGGGGCTGAGGCAAAGCACCCGCCCGCCTTCCCCGGGAGCCGGGCTGCTACCGCCTGCTAGGGAGCCTGGCGGGCACGGCACCGGCGGGTGCAGGGGTGTGTGGCTCTGAAGCACACCCTCTGGTGTTCCTGTGGCTGTTTTGAGGGTTTTCGTCTCTTTCTTAACTCTTGCCAATGGTTTAACTTCAGCCTCTGGGGAATGCTCCAGCGCCTGGATGAGCTGCTTTGCACAGCACTGACTCCAACTAAGGTGAATCATTTTACTTTCCCCACAGGAATTAGAGGTATTTCAGAAGAGACAACCACTGGGGTTCACAACCTGTACAAGATGAAGGCCAATGGGACCCTGAAAGTACCAGCTATCAATGTGAATGACTCTGTCACAAAGGTAGTAAAAACAAAGCCTCTCTGTAGCATTCTGCTCTCTGACCAGCTTGTGTTGGGATCTTGTCATTCCCATGAAAGTATTCCTTCTCTTGCTAAGCTTTTCCTGTTCTGGTTCTGAACAGAGATTTCTACCATATCCTATAAGTGAGCCCTTGACTGATGGTGGTCCTACAATTGACACCGAAGATGATGACAAGCATCAGCAGTTTATTTTCCTAGTAATAAGTAAAAAATAAGTATAAAAGTAAAACCTTCATACCGCTTCTCTGTGAATTCCCATGGACAGCATCATGCAACAATGACTCCTTTTCTTTCCTCGCCTGCCCAACCCACTCTTTTATAGCAGGCATCCTTGTAGGACACAGCTGTGATTTATTAAGGGCAAGGCTCCTTGCACTGTTTGGTAATTAGTACAGCTGCAACTCATCAGGGGTGAGGTTGCCTGCAGCACCATCTCTATTCTCTTACAACCCATTCTCCCACGCTTAATGTCATTGTAAATGCCCCATTGTCAGGACATCAAGGGCGTTTTATATATAAGGAAATCCATTCTTCTGCTGTTTAATAATGTGAACACACTTTTGGAGATCATTTGGAGGTACTACTGGCACAGTCAGTACCTGTGGCAGGGAGCCTTTCCTCACTCTGAGTAGCTTAAGGCCCCCAGGCAGGTGTCAGGTACAACTGGAAAAGAGAGTGTGACCTCCTTGAGCTTCTGCTGATAAAGGTTGGTTGGCCAGCCTGTAGCTGATGTCTGTGAGAGCAGTTGCAAAGGAGAGGGCGGGAGGGAGATATTTATCCATTGCTTAGCCTTAGTACTGCTTCTGAGATAAACCTTGGTGAATTGGGAATGAAGTGGAATGGTGTTTAAAGGGTAGTGGTGCTTTTTGGCTGCAGATGAATTATAGTGGGAATTAAAGGTGTACTAAAGGTTTATGCATCTTGATGTTTTTTAAATCTAGTTACTGACTCTATTTCAAGCTCCCATACAGACATTATCCTGTTGGGTTGGGAGTTCTCATGTTTGGCCTGCCTTCTCTGCAGTTTCCTCTCTCCTTTCTGCTCACTAAGATGCACCTGATACTTCATAGGTATTGGTCTGGAATTCAGTTAATGATGGAAGAAGTTCTTTACATCCTTTTCACCAAAATTTGTGCTGCCTGCATAATAGTTATTAATACTGTTTAGTAGATTTGGAAATTCAGATGTTTCTAACAAAGCCTCTTGGGGGGGATTAGTGATTCTAGTGCCAGGCAAGTGCTTGTTTTCAAGTACTGTTTGGTATTTATACAGTACAAGATTTGTACTAACTACAGTTACAGATCTGTGGGAAAATGTGCAACTGAGCTGACAAATTCTGCTCTCCCAGTCTGATATTTCCAGTTGGTTCCAGGTTCCTGTGCTAACATTTGGAGAGAGAAGGCAGGCACAGCAGCCAGCTCTGTTCTTCCCCTCTGCCACTCAAATGTATCTTGAGTGGGGCAGATGTCTGCATCCAACACTCTGCTCTCTTGCCTGCATGAGAATGCACAGACACCTGGAAGGCTTTGATTGCAGTTTGGAGATCTGGTGATGAGGAATCAAATCTGACCATGCTGCTTTCCTCCATCCTGCAAGGAAAATCTGCAGGACTAAGAAAGAGGAATACCAATTGGCACTAGTTTTAGAATTTGAAGGATTGGTAACACAATTTTCTGATATATTAATGACAGCTCTGCCTATGATAATGTTTATAGGAACTGAGTCAGGAGCTTCTGAGGCATAATTTCTTACACTTTGGCCACTTCCTGCCATGGGCAGTTTATCCCATTTCTGTTCATACTTACAAGAACTGCAGGTGTTGTGGGTACACCTTCCACTAGACCAGATTGCTGCCTCTGGGAATTTATCCTTAAGATTGCCTGTAGCAGACAGTGCTGTGTTCAGTGAAAACAAGGAGGATTGCTGCCCTAAGGCTGTAGAAAGCCAGGACAGAGTTTGAGACCAGGATTTTGCTGTGAATGGAGATTTTTTAGTATTTCTTCCTTGGGGAGCACAGCACAATGTTAATAGCCAGATTCTTTTAAAATTCCTGGTCTCTGTAACTCCTCTACTAATCAAGTCTGTTTGTACAGCCTCTCCTTCTGGTCAAAACAAAAAGCCACAGGAGAGGAAGGAGCTTTACAAAAATCAGCACAACAAGGTGTGTTTGAGTTTAGGAAGGTGTTCAAGGGGTAAAGTAATAGTTGATGTCTGACTTAGCAGGGCAGTTTTGATTGGAGGGTCTGGCTGTTCATGTCAGTGATACAGTAGGAGGATGTTGTGTGACGGGGCATTAGGAGATGAAATCCAGGGGTTCCTGGTTGCAGTGACCATTATTGTGAATGTCTGCATGCTGAATTTTTCCAAATCTAAGCAATAATGAGGTCTTGACAGTGTTAGGGTAACTCTTCATGGGGAAAGATGTAATTTTGATCTTCTGGGGTTGCAGGAACCGGTTTCTCCTGGTTGAGGTGAGCAGGTTGCTGCTCTGCAGGCTGGATATGTCTTGCAGAGATAAGATTATATGCTGCTGATGCGTTTTGCCTTGCTGTAGCACCTGGTTCAGTTCATTAATAAACAGCAGCAGGGAACTGGTGAGCATCTGGTTTAGGAACTGAGATGTACATTGGTGTGAAAGATACTTGATAAATTCAGGTTACTTCTAGCAAGATTTTAGCAAGTCCAAGCCCTGGTCAGAAGATGCAGTGTATTTAGGAAATGCTTCTCACCATGTTGAAGCCTATATATATAACATATATAATCCTATAGATTGAAACTGGATAAATAAAAACATCACACCAGATTGTATTGTTCCTAATTCTCATGGTGGTTAAATTATTTAAGTGACTCCCGTAGTAATTGCACATTTTTTTTCTCTAAGGAAATTTCACTTGAGTGGCTTTCATCTGTTCTGAAACAGCTCTGTTTTCTCCCTCAGAGCAAGTTTGATAACTTGTATGGCTGCAGAGAGTCCCTCATCGATGGCATCAAGCGTGCCACAGATGTGATGATTGCTGGGAAGGTGGCAGTGGTGGCAGGATACGGGGATGTGGGCAAGGGCTGCGCCCAGGCCCTGCGGAGCTTCGGAGCCAGAGTCATCATCACCGAAATCGATCCCATCAACGCGCTCCAGGCAGCCATGGAAGGTGGGAGCTGGAGCAGAGCAGGAATTTGGCTGTCTGACAGGGTCTCTGCATGTCAGCACAGAGCAGTAAATGAGAGCTGGCCAAGAAAGGTTCAGTGGGTTTCAGCCCCGTCCCTGCTGAGGTACAGTTGAATCCAGTTTAACGGTAGGAATTCTTTCCTTGCAGTTAGGGTAAGGGGTTTGTTACTAGAGGCCTTGAAGGTGTGTTTGGAGTCGAGGGGTAAGACTGAGAGATTGTCCTCAAGTTGTGTGGTTCTAATCTCCAGTGTGGCATAAAGCTTGACTAGAATTAAAACATTAAAAAACACCAGGCCTTACCCTTGGTAGGTTTTTTTGAAGAGCAATGCCTGCTCTCTGTGTTTCCAGCTGAGCTCAGAGCATGCTCTGGAGCTGTTCTCTTCTGTGGGTGCCTCAGGTAACTGTGCCTCTTGGTACCAGTTTATCTCATTTCTGTTCATACCTGCCAAGAACAGCAGGTGGTGTGGGGGCGCTTCTTTGGCAAATTTGACCACCTGAATCCCGTCTGAGTGCTGTGCCAGACTGTACCTCTGGGCATTGAATGCAGAGATCCACAGATTTGAAAAGGGTAAGGGATGGATGGTTTGTTGTGCCATGCTGGTGTTTAGCAAGACCAGTATCCCACTACTTTGCATCATCCCTAGGCCAGGTGTGGGCAGAAACATTTGATTCATTCTTCTTCTGTACTTTTCTACTTCTGGTATTGTGTCCCACTTGTTAATAAATGTTGGTGGTTGTGTAGAGAAGTAACTTTTTCTCTTTTCAGGTTATGAAGTTACAACCATGGAGGAGGCCTGCAAAGAGGGCAATATCTTTGTCACCACCACTGGCTGCACTGACATTGTGCAGGGCAGGTATGGGCAAGCCACTTGCTTTAGTAAAAGTATACCTCTTCAGTTGGATTTCTTTTTTTAATACAACCATAACCGTAGGGTTAGCACACGGTCTGACTTCTGGACTTCAGAATATAGCATGAATTTAGTGAGAAATTAAGTCTTTGGTCAGTTTTGTTGGATGTTTCCACACTGCAGTTGTTCCTGCCTTATGGAATGTAATGATGGAGAAACAAAAGCTGCAGGGGGTAGGTTGACTTTTGGAGAATGAGGGCATCAGGGCTGAATATCTGTGTTAGGCCAGACAAATATGAACAAAGTGGAGCCAGGTAAAGGTTGAAAGTGATTCCATCTGTGGGTGTGTATAGCAGCTGAAACCAGCCTGTTCTCAATGACTTGCCTGCAGTGTTTGGTTACTGCTTCATAGATCTCAGCCTATAGCCCTAGCTCCACACAGACTCCTTCCTTTCTTTGCCATGGTGGCTGTACACATTGTAATGGAAGATCAGGTTAGGTGGGAGGAGATCAGGCCATTAGTGTCTAGAGATGTGAAACTGCTGGGAACTTGAAAGTCATGAAGAAAATTATTTCTTCTGTGTAAGAAGGAGAATAACTGCAGATATTTGTTTTGACCAATCAAACAAAATTTTGTTCTTTTCCTTACTGGGAAAATCCTTTCTCTCCAGTAAGCTCTTATATCCTTGGGAAATGTCTTTCCCTAGAAGCTTGAAAGTCTCTTCCAGTCGACTTGCCATGCCTGGAAGGGTTACCAGCCCCACTCACCTTGTGGGAGTCAATGCCTTTAGTGAGCTGGGCACCTGTTAGGGCTGTGGATTGGAGCATCTGCTGAGGGAGAGCACTGTGTGGATTAACTTTTGATACAACTTTTTCTTTTGCAGGCACTTTGAGCAGATGAAGGATGATGCCATAGTGTGTAATATTGGCCATTTTGATGTGGAAGTTGATGCCAAGTGGCTGAATGACAATGCAGTGGAGGCAGTGAATGTCAAACCTCAGGTAAGGCAGCCTTTCCACAGGCTCTCCTGCAGGAAAAAAGCAGTAGCTACTCAGTGTGTTTTTCCAGAGAGTATTTCTCTTCAGGTTCTTAGGTGTTTCTAGCTTTATTGGAAGCCACTGTTGCTCTGGTGGGAATGCAGATTCTGCTAACCTGGAGCAAGCTGCACATGATACTCTTGGGTTGGCATTAAAGCAATTGTTTCCAGCCAGTGCCCAAGTCCCTCAGGGTGATCTCTGGGGAGAGGTGCCTGGTATGGGTACATCTTTCTCCATGTGTTCACACTTCCTTGAGAGACGGGAGCCTACCCTTGGTGCTGATCGTAGAGACAATTAATTGCATCAAGTCCGTTTAGCTTTGATGTTTGGGGCATGGGCAGGGGGCTAGAAAATGTGCTTGCTTCGATAGCCCTGAGCTGGAAACAATGCCATAGCTCAGCTTCAGAAAGCAAGTTAGGAGGAATATAGAGCAGACCATTAGAGACCCTATAAAACTTAAGAGCAGAGCCCATAGATTGCCTAGTGCCTGACATGAATTTCCTCTTGTGGAGCTGTTTGCTTGTGTACTGCTCTGCAGCAGACCAGTTGTGGGCCTAAGAGAAGCTCAATGGAATCTCTTTTTGGATTTTGTCAAGGTTTGAAAAAAATTCACACCTCTTTGTTTTCAAAGTGTGGTGTGTATTTTTTAACCTACTCTGAGTTGAAGCCTCAGGAAAGCCTATCTGGAGCTCTGCCAAACTTGGGTTTCTCTTCCAGACTTGGTGGTTTCATTTTAGAAACCTGTGTAGGCAGACCAGGCAAGATGTTTTACCCTTGCTCAGCTTGCATGCCTGCCATGTATTTGCTTTTAGCCAAGGAAAATCAGAATCTGAAAATTTCAGCTTTTCAACTGTGTCTTAAAGCAGAGAAAGAAAACTGAACTAGATCAAAACTCTTGTGACATCAGCATTGAGGGAGAGCATCACATAAAGCAAGCCAGGCTTTATCTGACCTGTTGTGGGACTCTGGTTACCTTTTGAAGAGGGAGTGTCCTTGCTGATAGTAGGATTCTGGGACAGATTTTGTACTTTTTAATAACACCACACCCAAACATACCTCGCAGATCTCCATTTGCCCTTCAATTTTCATAGCTTCCCTGTGGCTTACTGGCCGCCACATCAAAGTCTTACTAAGCACTTGTGAGAGGTATATTGGACACTTTGCATGGCCTTAACCAGCTCTGGAGTTATACCCTCAAGTTCTCCCTGTGTTCTCACCAGCAAGGTTTGTTCTTGCCCATGGCCTTGGTGGACCTGACTCTGCTCAGCAGCTCTTGTCCTAGAGGAGCCCACAGGTACTTGCCTGCTTTCTGCTAGCTCAGGTTGTTTTAGTTTTAAAACTGCTTGAAGAAAACACTGTTGAAGGTTTAATTGGGTGTTAATATGACACCACACAAACTACATGCACAGAGGCAGTAAATCCCTTTTTATATGCTTTGCTTTGAGGAGCCAGTCTGGCATTGATAAGAGTGCAGTGTGGTCCCAGGTATGAAAATTGTAACAAGTTTCTGCTTTTAAAAAGAAATCAAATTACTTTTTGAAAAGGGTGGAATTGGGGTCAGGGTTGTCCATATGGATTAATGCTGAAAAAATCTAACTTTCTAATATTCAGATTTTTACTGAAACCTGGCAGCTTCTTTTCTGTATCCTGAACCAGAGAGGGGAATATAGTACAAGAGCAAAAATTCCTGACTTTCTATGAGGATATCTGTCTCTTGATGAGAGGATTAATGCCAGGGCTGAGGGTGGTTAACTTCAGCTGGAGGTACAAAGTAATCGTGTCCAGCATGAAAGTTTCAGTACCAGTGTTGGGCTGATGTAAGAGATGTTTAATACTTGAATAAGAAAAACATCTTACTGTGCTATTGTGACTGATGTGGTACTTTCAGAGAACAGGTAAGGAGGAAATAAGCTTATTACTGAGAAGCTGGCAGGTTTGGCTCTGGGTTTGCACTGCTGCCCTGCTGAGCCATGTTTGGGTATCAGAGACTGACCTGCAGCACAAATTCAACTTGAGAGGTCAAGGTCAGTGAACTTTGTGTATTATTCCCATATGGTACGAAGGGAAGTATAAAGCAGCCAGAAAGTCCAGAGCCAAGTAAATTCCAGTGGGGAAAAGGAGGAGGCATTTGTCTAAGAGTGGAAAGGAGCTTATTGCTTGGATAATTTGAATTCTACTTCTGGAGCAATTTCTTGAGCTTATGAATCAGCCTGTATGTGAGATTGTTTCCACAGTACTGACTTAAGCCTCTGCTGGTACCACTACTATTTTGTATTTATTTCTGTGCATTAAATTTACATTTTCTATGTTCCCCTGTGCATTGAATGACTCCTGTCAGCACAGGTTGTTGAAGATGTGGGGTTCTCTGCACAAGCCAGCAGCTGTCCAGAGGCAAGCTGTGTGGATATTATGTAAGGATATAAGATTTTGACACCTAAACCACCCAATTCAGACTTCAAAACTGAAATGCTACTTTGACTACTCAACTATCTTTTAGTAGTTCAATCTGTAGATTCAGTGTTTGTTATAAGTAAAACTGTAGCTGTTCTCAGGATTTTTCATGTTCTGCTTCCCATCTGGTTCCTTTGTTTTGTTGCTTCCTCCTGTAATCTCATGAGGACCTATATGATGTTTTTGGGTGGACTCAGCACTGTCACTGGTGGTCCACAATGGAGAATTGGCATGCAAAATAACAACTGCACCTGCTCTGGGGGGATCATTCTTATCCCACCTGATGCTTTAAGTTTTAGCTTTCACGTTTTCCAGATTCTGTACTGCATTAGTGTGTAACTCTGAACTTCATATAAAGTGTTAGCAAGTTCTCTTCACAGTTGAGTTAAAACAATCCTTTTCCAGCCTGGGAACCAAGGTCACCATTGCAGCTTCAGGCCCCAAAAGGATAAACAGTGGCAAATTGAGGGGAGCAATCTGGGAGGATGGGACTTCATAACTGTCATTGGACAGTTAACCCCAATATGTAAATGGACCAAAACTCAGAAAAGTGTGAAAATTTGTGACTTGGGCTCCATCTGGGGTAGAGCCACGGCCGGGCTCTTGCAGTGCCCAAGGTGTATCCTTTGAAGGCCTTTTAATAAATACCTACTTCATTCCTTTAACTCTCTCTGGCCTCTGTTCCACATAGCCTCTCTAGGCATCACCCCTGCTGAGTGCTTTGGGCAGGAGAAATCAAGGCTGATTTAGGGCTGCTCTTTGAGGTGGTCACTGCCTGCATGTGTTGTGCTGAAATCACAATAATCTGTCATGTGAACTTGAGAAACAGAAAATGGTGCTGTGATTGAAGCATAGCTGGGGAAGGTAGGTGGAGGCACAGACCTGCTCTGAAGGCAAAATACCTGTTGTGGAAAACATGGTTTGTGTTCATTTGCTCCTGGCATCTCTGCTAAAGTCCTGTACAAAGGTGTTTTTTCAGAAGAGAGTATTGTTACAATTACAACTTCATCACGTGTGGCTTTTAACTTACAGGCTAAAGTTTTAAAAACAAAATTGAAAATTATGTGTTTTACTTAATATTTTTAATCAATTAAATTAATATAATTTAATTAATTTAATTAATATAAATTTAATAACTTTTGGCTTCTAAGGCTTAAATACAGCTGTGGGGAAGAACCCTTTTAGGTCTGTTCACAGTTTCTGGGCAGAGCTAGCAGAAGATGAATGGTCTGAAGCAATAGGTTTTGTTGAAGTTGGTTGCTGATTATGTTTTAAGTATTCCAAATACTCTACTCCCAAATGCTTTGTATGATGTGAGCAATAAATACCAGTTAATACTGAATATTCTTGTGACTTGTGGGCCATATTGGGGTTTCATTGTTGCTTTCATATTGTAACCTCCTCCAGGGTGAAGGCAGGGCAGAGAGGAGCTAATGAGAGGTAGAAAGGAGAAGCAGGGTTGAGATTAACATTGCAGTCTGGCCCAGGCAGCTGGGGCACATGCTAAGTGACATTATCTCCTGAACTATGGGACAGTGACATTGTCTGTCTCCTGGGTTCTGTGGGACTCTCACAGCTGAGGCCCTGTCTCCTTAGCCCATCCGAGCCTGGATTCTGCGTGCACAGTCCTGCTCCCCCTGGGGTGGCTTGGGGAGGATCATGCCTGTGGTCCCCTAAGAGCAAAGCAGGGTGCAGCAGGAGCCAGGACAGCTGGTTATTGTCTGTATAGGCCTTGCAGAGGTGGGGACAATTCCAGGGGACCTTCAGCAGGCTGAGGGCTCTGGCTGTTACCCTGTTTTACGTGCCAAGGCTCTGGGCTGCTGCATGCAGAGATGTTCCCTCTTCCCTGTCACCACACACCAGTTGTGAACTGGGATTTACTGCTAGCAGCACATTCCCATCACAGCTGGCTGGGACTACACATGTATGGGAAAGCCAGGAGGATTGGAGATGGGTTAAATACGAGCAGATGCCAAGATGAGTGCACTGTGAAGCCCAGGGTTGCTGCAAGCTTTGCAAACACCTGGGACAGAGAGAGGGGTGTCTCTGTAATTGAAGTGCTGCAGGGCTGAGTGGCTGAGGGGAGGGAGGCCCCCGAGCCCCCCGGGCGTGGCCCGCGTGTGACGGGGCTGTGGCGCTGCTGCTCCCACAGGTGGATCGCTACACCCTGCGCAACGGCCGCCACGTCATCCTGCTGGCCGAGGGCCGCCTGGTCAACCTGGGCTGTGCCATGGGCCACCCCAGCTTCGTCATGAGCAACTCCTTCACCAACCAGGTGCTGGCACAGATCGAGCTCTGGACCCACAGTGACAAGTATGCAGTGGGGGTTCACTTCCTGCCAAAGAAGGTGAGTGACAGTCACGCAAGGGTGCCGGTAAGGAAGCCGGCTTCAGCTGTGGCTTGGTTTGTGCTTGAACTAGTTTTTCTACTGAAGGTTTTTGTCGTTAAGTGGTTCTGTCCTTGAGAGGATGTGTAGCTTTGGACATGCCGGGTATGAACAGGCTGTTTGTTTTTTTGTGTGCAGAACTGGGACTTACCTGTCCTGTGACAAAACATCCAGGCGGTTTTTGACTTCTTTTGAGGTGATGGGACGCCCTGTGTTGCCTCAGGGTAGTTGCAAAGTTTCTACCAACCAGCCTGTTCCTTCTACAAACCTGTCCAGCAGCAAAGTGATGAGGGCAGAGCTGAAGCTGGAGTGAAACTTGAGTCCTTGTATTGTGGTTGATAAAAGTCCTGATCCCATTTGTGTCTGAGAGCTTATCACAATCTGGTCCAAATAACTTCACAAAATATTAATGACATATTTCCTCGGATTTCCCTTTAAACTTGTCTCTGTATTCTTTGTTCTTGGAAAAGTCTGGATCATGTTACAGTTTGCATGTTCCTTTTAGAAAACTAACATGGTTTTAATTTTCCAAAACAAGCCTGAGAATTTGAGATGGTTCATGGAAAAAGATGCTGGAGTTAAATCCCACTGCCTTTGGAGCACAATGAGCCTTGAGAGTAAATGTGAAAATACTTTCCATTTGGGAAGTAGAATGTGTATGTTTGGGCCTACTGATGAGGTATTTCTCGAAGAACTTCAGTTTACGAACTCATCACTTGAGTATCAAGCAAAGCATACCAGAAATAGTGTAGGAGTGGATCAGCAAACTGCCACATAATTGTCTTGAAAGGAACAGTCTTATTGACAGTTCTCTTGAAAATGAGAGCCCAGTGTTGCTGATAAAATGTGTCGTCATCCTCTCACCGAATAACAGTTTTTAGTAAGCATATTTGAAGTGGTAATACATAGAAATAAGAAGTAATGCCCAGAGCAGTTAAACATGAAGTTACCTGTTAGGAGAGTGAATGGCAGAGATCTCGTCAGGTTCATCCACTGTGACAAAACAGTTCTGACCCTCTGTGCCTCACAGAGGGCTTTATTCAAAAAATAAAACAGACACCTTGTCAGAACCAACAAAAGAGCTTTCTTTGATTTTTCTGGGTGTCTTTCCTTGTTTTGTGCAATTGCTTTGAGGACCAAATGTAAGACTTAACAATTGCCAAATCCTTACACTATACTTTCTTTGACTGCAAGAATATTGCTTTGATCAACCATTACAAATGTGCACACATTTCTGCAATGTGTGTTCCTGGAAATCTAGGAAAACTCTGTCTCCATGTTCTTGGCACCAAATCTGTCCTGCTAAGCTTTGATTTTAAGGTGAGAATATCTGCTTACCTTTATCTAAATTTGTGTATCTTATGTCTAAGTCTTGACGTCCCCAAGCTTAAGTAGCTGTGAAACAATTGATCCCTGCTGCTGCTTGAAAACCTCACCTGGGAATTGTCAGGGATTCAGTTCCTTTTTAAGTGCGTGGAATCTGTCTTAAATTCACTGGAAATACACCTGTGAGAGCTTCATACCTCGGTCTAAGAGACCAGATAATAATACAACATCTGACCCTCTTTTTCTTTTTGTTTCATGGCATCCTGACAGGATGTACTGGGCCTAAATAAACACAGACCTTCCCCTTGGGTTTACTTTCTTTCATGGTTTACCTGACTCTTCAGTGGATTTCATGGTTTACTGCCATCATTTCAACCATTTCCCCTTAGGTTTCTGATTTTGTCTTGTCACCTTTGGCTGTAGTGGCTCCCAAGAGGCAGGTGCACAGTGGTCACTGAGCAGGCTGAGCTGCAGTGAGTTACACTCTGTGGAGATGGAGATTTTAACCTGGTTCATGGCATGGGGTTACTTCAGAGTGGTGGCTTTGTTACCGCAGACCCTCGGAAGGAGAAATCCAGGACTAGTTTTTGAATCATTTAGGCCCTGCTGGTTCACACAAGGTGTAAGTTTGGCCCTTGATTGTTTTGTTAATTTACTGCTCTTCAGGTAATTGCAGCTTTCATGTCTACTTAACTAATATGAGGGAAATTTTGCTGGTCTTCCTGTGCTGTTGGGATTTAGACTTACCTTGTATCAGTTTCCTTTGCAGTGATTGCCTGGTTTTTGCAGGAATTACAAATAGTCAGACTTGTCCTGGATCCCTGCTTGTGCTGTCCTTTCTACCTCTGAATATCCCCTGTGGCTGTACATTCCCCCCTGACACAGCAGCTTGTTCACCATCCTCCTGTTTGTTTTCTGACTCTGCTGTACCTGCTCCTGGAGCTCTTAACTGCCTTCTAACTTAATACATTTTTTTGAGTTTCTTGAGTTTACACATCTGCTTGACACCTCTGGGACAGAGAAATTAAATCAACCTTTCAGTGCTTGTGTCCTACAGTCCACCTTGGTTTTATTCTTCATGAAGACAGTGCCAGTAGATACCAGTAGTCTTGCTGAACTGGAGATTCTGGAATGAATTTCATTATTCATGTGCCCCTAAGATGGTATATCTGGAGAGGGCAGGAATGTTTTTCTAGTGTTAGGACTTGCCTAATATTGTAGTGTAATATGTCCAGGTGTCTTTGTAGTGGAAACTGGGGCTTTATCATTCTACCAAAGTGGATATTCTTATATCTGAAGAGCTTGATCTTTCCTCTTTGCTTGCTGGATGGATGTGAATGTGTAAATGAGATTTGATTATATAAAATTTTGTCTCACCATAACTTAACTTGACTCTCTCAAAAGCACAAGGCTGTTCCATGTGAGTGCAGGTCTGTGCTCAGACAGGTGAGGAGTGTTGGCAGGAAAAAAGCTGTGTCAGTTTAAGTCCCCCTTGGGGCTGCTGTTGGTTTCCACATACTCATTTCTCCCTCTGGACTGTGACTTCCTGAACTCACAGAACTCTGTTCTAATGTTCTTGTCTCAATGTCTTGTTTTCCAGCTGGATGAAGCTGTGGCTGCTGCTCATCTGGACAAGCTGAGTGTGAAGCTGACAAAGCTGAGTGACAAACAGGCCAAATACCTGGGCTTGTCCAGAGATGGGCCCTTCAAGCCAGATCACTATAGATACTGAGCAGGTGACACTACCCAAAGACCAAAGTGCAGGGATACAACCTTCCAAAGCTCTTGTGTGTGCTGGGCTTCTGAGGACAAGCCTTTTGCCATTTTCCTCTCAGTGCTGCACAACCCCTCCCCTTACCAGGGAACCTTCAGGGCCTGTCACTGGAAGAGGATCACTGACTCCTGGAATTAGAATTGCTTACTTTGCTAATGTCACAGTAAAAGGCTCCTCTGCACCTTCTGTTGGTTTGTAGTGCTCCAATAAGGGGAGCAGGACAGAAGGTGGCTGAATGAGAATGTGTAGTCTTGCCATAGAAGGGGCTGACAGCTTTGAACAGGCTCACCAGTGAGGTGAGGAACGGTTTCTGCAGAGAGATGCTTTTGCTACGCCCTGCTCCCATCAGGTGAATCCCTTTAGGAGACTGGCAGTGTCAGGCCCTCTCCACAACAGTGCCCTGGTAAAGTATATATTGTGAAACTGGAGGAAATAGGGAGGATATGAGTTGCTTGGTCTCCTTCCTTTAAAATCAACTCAGCCTCCTATTCAGAGATTAGAGCTGGAGCTTTCTCCTGGGTTAATTTACTCCTTTTTTCAGAACAAAGACCATTTTGTGCTTCTGCCATACCAGCTTGAGAAGGGGTGAGGCAAGAGAGATTTTTGGCAGCCATCAAGTGTTTTGTGAGCAGCTGAGGAGCCACTGAGGGGATGGTTGGGTTTAGGAACCTTGTTCAATCCTCTGCAGACACCAGCAGCACACTGCTACCCCCAACTTGATTTCTCTGAGTTGTCATGTCTGCTGTATCATGTTTGTCACCGACTTCAAGTGCTTTTATTAAAGATCTGACTGTGGCCTGACTTGTTTTGTGCAGTGAGATGTTTTGGGGTTTGCCATGAATTTGTTTACCTTTGTGTAATCTTCAAGCTACTGCACATATTTAATGTACCCATGTGGGATGTCCTCAAGGCAAAAATCAGTGGTGACTGCTCTGCATCTTGTGCTGGGGCTGGGAAAAGCTGCTCCTCAGGAAATATTTGAAGGGCTGAATCTTACAGGATAGTCACTGCCAACAGAATTACCTGTGTGCACCATGGAAGCACTCCTTTGCCACTGTCCTATTCAGTCAGCATTGCACTGCAGACCACCTCTGTTTCTGGATGTAAGAAGATGGAAGCTTTGGAATGATCTTATCAAATGCTTGAAATTCTCAGTTTCGTGCCCGAACCTCAGTGAGCAGTTGGAACAGATGGTGTGGAGTGTGAACTGTTGGAGGAGGAAACAAACAAGATGGGTAAATAAGACATTGCTCAGTGTTCAGTTTTTTTCATGGTTCTGTTTTGCACTGACCTCTAAAAAGCACCAATCTGAACTGAAATTGGGTCCCAATTTGAACTGAATTTGGCACCATAAATGACTGTAATCATTAAAGGTAATTATCCTTTAAGAGGACACACAGCAGGTGAGTACACATCTAAATGTAGGTAATGTGCACCTTGTGCTTGTGGCAGAGTAACAGTGGGAAGTGTCACTGTAATAAAACAAATGCAGTAGGAAAATTAGAACTGCTGGTATCCTCATTGCTTACTTTCCACTACTTGGGCTTTGGCTTCTCAGCCCATTTCACAGCTGAAATCTGCTGTGCTGGAGTGCAAGGCTGTCATTCTGCTCTTGGCTCATGGGTTCCTAAAATTCAATTAGGAAGGGACCACCTGGAGGTCTCTGGTTCATCGCTGTCCTCATACCAGGGCCATGCTGAAATGAACTTGCCTAGGAGAGTTTCAGTTGTCTTGGGACAGATCACATCATCTCCTTAGGCTTCTCTCCCAGAATGGGACCACCCTCTGGTGAAAGTATTTGTGCATTTAACTGATATTTCCTGTGCTGCAGCCTGTGCTGGCTGCTTCATTTTTTCCTTTGGTGCCTGTGGGGAGGGGCTAGTTCCATCTTCACTATATTCATGATTCCAGAGACAAGTGTGTCTAGACCAGCTCTGAAAAGATCTCATCTGCTTTGCAAGGTCTTGGGCCAGGGCATTAAAGTACCACTGTGAGAACAAGAACTGTCCAGTGACTTCCGCACATAGCATATTCATGAAACAAATTAATGAAAATGGATTTTCTGCTGAAAATCCACTATTGTGAACAAGTTAGCAATCTGGGATTATGATGGATTGATTTCATAAAATGCATAATTTATATTTGGAATATATTTATTAGGTCTTGTATTTATTTTCTGCTGTTGAAGAGGACTAGATTAAACGCAGACCCTAATAAAACCACTGGCAGAATTTCTGTGCCTCCCTCCCAGTGCAGTTGTGGTTTGGTGCCTGCAGCACTACTATGGTCAGTACCTGTCAGCAGAGTGGTTTGGAGACTGGAACTACAACAGGAGCATGTGGAATATTTTTGTTCAGCATTTTTTTGTGCACTTGACATTCTTTAGGTACTGCTGTTCAGCCTCAGTGGGGTCATCTTAGTGCTCACAGTGGTATCAGCTGTTTGACAGTTTAATAATCCTTACAGTAAAGTACACAGATTTCTATTTCAGAAGCTTTCCAGGATGAGTGGAAAACTCAGAAACCTGACCTTTGGTGTAGCAGCTGATTTTCTTTAAAAAACACATGTTGTTGCTCCGTGTTGTGCCACCCTGCTGGTTTCTTAAGGTGTACAATCCACATTACAACAAAAGTGTGCCCAGGTGGGCAGGGAGGCCAAGGTCCCCTGGACTGTCCCAGGACTGGTGTGTCCAGCAGGAGCAGGCCAGGGACTGCCCCCTGTGCTGGGAACTGCTGAGGCTCCACCTCAAATCCTGGGGTCAGTTTTTGGGCCCCTCACAAGAAAGACATTGAGAGGCTGGGGTGAGTCCAGGGATGGGGCTGGAGCCCCAGGAGAGGCTGAGGGAGCTGGGGAAGGGGCTCAGCCTGGAGAAAAGGAGCTCAGGGGGGCGGCCCTTGTGGCTCTGCACAGCTCCTGACAGGAGGGGACAGCCAGGGCAGGGTCAGGCTCTGCTCCCAGGGAACAGGGATGGGACAAGAAGAAATGGCCTCAAGTTGTTGCAGGGGAGGATATTGGAGAAAATTCCTTCATGGAAAGGGTGGCCAGGCATTGGCACAGCTACCCAGGGCAGTGGTGGCGTCTCCATCCCTGGAGGGATTCAAAAGCTGTGTGGATGTGGCACTTGGGGACATGGGTTAGTGGCAAACTTGGAGGTTCTGGGGGAGTGGTTGGACTTCATGGCCCCAAAGGTCTTTTCCAACCTCAGTGACACTGAAATCACGCAGCCTTATTGCTTTCTTGCTCTTTATTAAGAGCACATCTGATGTCAGCATTTTGCTAAATCATTTCACAACTCTTTTTTTTTTTCCTCTTTTCACTTTGTTTTCGATCCACATGCTATTAATTCAGAGTTCACTCAAGCCTGAGTCTGAGCATCTAGTTTGCCTAAATACAGACTGCCAGACCCATTGTGGCAGCTTTACAATGGTTTTAGCAAGAGCTAATGAATGAAGAATAGCACTGAGGAGAGTCTGGTGTCTGTAGGTGCCCAGTCTGGGGAGTGTCCCCTCCCCAGCACCAAAACCCCTCAAATGGGCTCCCCTGGCATCCCACATCTGGCTGGTGAGTCAGAGGACAGCGACAGGCTCCAGCTTTTCTCACTTCTGGGCCTCTGCACGGCAGATGTCGCAGCACTGGGGTGAGATGTGAGCCATGGGCTCCCTGCATCTGGCCTTGGTCACTGCAAGCACAGAGTGCACCAGGAGAAGGGAGCAAAGGTGAGGTTCAGTCTCAGAATGGTGAAGCTCAGCAGGTCTCTTGTCCATGTGAGCAGGGGATGCATGATGTACAGACCAGGGCATTTGCTCCCTGTGGAAGGTGTGAGAGGCTGTCCCAGAGCAGCCCTCGGGCCCCTGTCCCAACCAGGCTGAGCAAATGGACAGTCCCAAAGCAGCCCCACCTTCACTCCAGCAGCTTCTTCCTCCAGCCTTATTAGCAGGATCATTTGGAGGGGCAAAAATTGAAGAAGTGAGATTTCCACGTGTGCCCAAAGGAAGTGCAGTTTGGGAAAGTGTGGGCACCAGGTGAGGAATGAGCAGAGCTGGTGTGTGCTCTCTTTCATACAACTGGCTCAGATTTGCAGCTTCCTCCCACCCCTTATCTCACCAATACCAGCAAGCACTGGCTGAGAATTGGGAAATACAAAATCCACTCTAGTTAATAGCTGTTCCTTAAATTTAGCTTTTCCTGGCTATTAATTTAGCAGAGCTTTTCCTACTGTTTCTTTTACTTGATCAGAAAAAAACCCTTAGTAGTTAAGTAGTGTTAAACCAGATCTGTTTCCACACTGGGAAAAGTTTTTATTTCATGCTGTGTCCAGTTTCAGGTTGTTATTTAGCACCTTCAAGTGGTTTTCACTGTCCCATTGCCTTCAGTGAGGCTGAGTAGTTCTGGGTGGTAACAAGTACTGTCAACCTGGGAAATCTGTCCCTGCAAATTGATGGAACCTGGTGACCAAATGAAATTAATGATGAAAGATTGTACTCCTGGTCTTCAGACAGCTCTGATTTGGCCAAAAATGATCAAGTATTTTTCAAATGTCTGTCAGACTAGCATTGTATTAATGCTTTCCTTACATTTACCAGTGAAAATACTCTTCTCTTGTAAATAAGGCACCTCCTACCCCTGTTTTCCCCCCACTGTTGAGTCAGAAGTGATAAGAGAGCACGGGCTGCAAATTTTTCTCCATTTATCTCAACCAGAAATGCCAGACTGTGATTTTTACATTTGCAATATCTTCTTAGGCCCTACTCCTTATTTTTTTGCAAGGCTGGAGTTCTGTGAAATGGAGATTGATGGAGGTGCACAGGTTGCCTTGGGAAATACGGATCAGTGCAGAGGAGAGCAAGACATGGCTGAATGGATGCTGCACTGGTGACTGAGATTCGTGACTGAGCTTGTTTTCATAGCAGTGGTTCTTCCTGCAGATGATATGAAGCTTCTCAGAAGCTAATTGTGGTTTTTTGAGCCCTTGGGGCTTTTTGTTAAGACAAATCAAATGTAGTAAATGTAGCCTGGGAAGCCTCAGCAGGGTCTGCAGCAGCGTTGTTTGACACTGGACAGCTTTGCACCACTGTAACAATTACAATTATTTTTCTTCTCTTCTAAAATCTCCTTCATGCCTGTGGTTTGCACTCTAGCTTCAGGAAAGTAAAAACAAACAATAGACTGACAAAATAATAATAAAAAACCTCCAACCCTGTGAAAAAATGTTTCCAGAAGTGAGTGGGATAAAAAAAATGGGTTTAAGGTTCTGCAGCATCCTTTTTATGGGATGGGGACACCCCAACTTCATGTCTAATTCCCTGAAACTGCACAAAGATTGAATTCTTTAGGATACTTATAAAGTTTAAAGTAATGTTTTCACTTCTTATTCCATCTGCAGAGTCCAGAGACACTTTTCAACAAACTTGGTACTTTTCTGTAGCACCCTGGTTTTGATTTCATTAACTGGAAAATCATTTCTGTAAGGGAATATTTAATGGACCACAGTCATAAGTATGTGCTCCTTTTCCCTGATGGAGCAGCAGCATTTTGGAAGTAAACTGAACAAACTGCAGAGGTTCAAGCACCTTAAATACTTAGTAATTGGACGTGAGATTTTGGGTTGAGCCAGGACTTGCTGTCAGCATCGTTATTAACTTGTTTCCACTAAGAACAAACGTTTGGTGGTCCTGTTCTTCCTCCTCTCCAAAACTTACATCCTATGTGTCTTTTATTAACAACTGGCTGCAGACTTCTTTGACCCTTTTTGGGTGTCTGTCCTGCCACTGAGATGTCATTTTGGAGATAAATATCAACATGTCTGACCACACTCCAGACTTAGAGGAAAGGAGCAGTGATGGAGAATGTTGAAGGGAATACAGGGAAGCAAGCCATCAATTCTGCTCATTTAGTGCTCTTAATATTTGCTTCCCAAATGGAGAAATTAATATGAATTGAATCACAGCTTTATAGCAAGGAAATCTTTGAAATACTAAAACCTTCATGTTTAAAGTGGTCTGGCTCTGTCAGATATTTCTGAGGTCTTTTCAGGGGACGAGGGATCCCTGGCTGTAGAATTACTTTGAATGCTTCTATTTCCATTTTAGAAGATTCTAAGGTTTGATGTCTTTGACCAACGAGTGAAAGAGCATTCTTTTGATGAATTTATGTATATACTTAGAATATATATGTATATATTAAATGCCATTGATTTGTTATGGAACACAAGGAAGAGTGAGGCTGTGTATTCTCATGGTTCATTTCTGGCTACTACTGTTGCAGGTCACATAATACTGTTGTTCATCTATTTGAGACCACTGTGCACAGTGAAGGGGAGCCCATATGAGACCCCAAATGACATTTTAGCTGAGGAAACTGCCCAAAATGACAAGGGTGCCGCAAGAACACTGTTAGGTAAATCAAATATATTTGCTAAAATGTAGAGAGTGAGTGATGAAGGTATTATTAAGATGAAGGTATTATTAAGTATATTAGAGTATATTAAAATCAATAGATGATTTCTGCTGATTCAGAGGGGTCTGCAGTGGATCACTAGGGAATGGTATATTTTTGTCTTTTCCTGCCTTTATCTGTATTAAATGAAAGCCACATGTGAATTGTGTTATGACATTGATATAGCCATTTTAAGGTTCCCATATTTCAGGCAGAGTTTAATCTTAAAGGATTTCCTGGATGGAAAGATATGTGCATATGCCATGCAGCAATTGAAATAGTTTCTCATTTCACTGAAAAACCAAAAGAACCTTTCAGAAATGACTACAGCATCCTTTTTCTTTTGGGAGAGTGACTTGACCATATGTTGGCCATCTGCATACCATCTGAGAAGTTTGCCAATAAAATCTTTGGGTTAGCTCAGGAAGCAATCTGCAGGCCCCACAGGTTTCAGAGGGGCACTTTGAGAGTGGGTGATGGTGCTTTGGGGCAGCCCCACGTGTCCCTGGCCTGGTGCTGCTCCTCGGGGTGGGAATGCTGTCCCATAGGCCCCACGTCACCTCTGCCAGCCCTGCCTGGGTGCTCCTGCTGTGGTGACACAGCACCAGGCCTCTGGTGGAAGTCAGGCAAGGGGCAGGATTTCATTTTCCTCTTCCAACCCTTCCTGCTGTGACTGTGCAAGAGGCAGAAAATACTTATGTTGATTTTGAAGGACCAGAAAAACTTGAATTAGCCCATCATGCCACACTGACATTGGGTGTCTTTGTCCCCAGAGCAGGGGTAATTCGCTGGTGAAAGGGAAGAATATCCCACCAAACCCCTTTCTAGCTGTGCAACTCCATTTTACAGGTTTAAGAGCTGTAATTGTGCATGGCCACATGCACTGGGCAGCCCAGACCCCCCGTGTGCCAGGCTCACCCCACAGCCAGGGCACCCTGCCTCTCTCCTCCCCTCTCAGCACACCCAGGGCTGCCTGGAGCTCTGGGGCCACAACGGGAGAAGGACATGGAGATGTTGGAGCAGAGGAGGCCACAATGGTGAGCTGGGAGAGCTGGGGGTGCTCAGCCTGGAGAAGAGAAGGCTCTGGGGAGGCCTAATTGTGACTTTTTAGTACTTCAAGGGGGCCTACAGGAAAGATGGGGTCAGAATTTCTAGCACAGCCTGTTGTGGCAGAAGAAGGGGTGGTGGCTGTAAACTGAAAGAAGGTAGATCTGAACTAGATAAAAAGATTTTTGCTTTTTATGCTTATCGGGATTGCACAAGAGAGACGGGACCCATGAGAGATGCATTAAAGCATGATTTATTGCTCTCATCTTTACAGTCTCATGAAGGATGAGAACGTCTTCACAGCATAAGAGGTCACAAGTGCTCTAGTTACAATGCCTTTTAAAGACTTATTAGCCAATAAACTACTGCCACAAAGAATGTTTATGTCTTTAACCCAATTGTTGATTATTTATTTTACATGTTTTTGCCGCAGTGCAGACTTTTTTAACCAATCATGTAATGACACACAAACTTACAATACTACATTTTAAAACTTCTTATGACCTTTATAACTACTTCTGTATCTTGAACTTTAAACTCTAAAACTTTCCACTACCTAGCTTAAAATGTTTCCTTAAATTACAAATCCCCATTCTTGCTTCTGGTCTCTAAATCTGGAATCCTTTTCCAAGGTCTCAAGTTGAACCCTGTATTCATTTCTGTGTTTGGGCCCGCATGCACAAGGCTTTGAGAATTTTGTGTGCCTTGATTTCCCACAATACTGAAGGTGGGCAGGCCCTGGCACAGGATGCTCAGAGCAGCTGTGGCTGCCCCTGGATCCCTGGCAGTGCCCAAGGCCAGGTTGGACAGAGCTTGGAGCAGCCTGGGATAGCAGAAGGAGTCTCTACCCATGGCAGGGGTTGGGACTGTGTGGGTTTTAAAGTCCCTTCCAACCCAATCATTCTGTGATTCTAAGAGTGAGGAAATGCACTGTGAGACTGTTGTGTGTATTCCTGTTCTTTGTGCTATCCCAGGAGCTGCTGATGTCTTTGATAAATATCTGTTGGAATTTGAACACCAGCAAAATGAAAGCTGAAACAGTGGAGGCTGTACAAAGAAAGGAAAGAAATGATCATGGAGTGCCAGGATTCAGCACTGTCCATGTGTGTGCCACCTGTGATGTCCCCAGTTGTGTTTTTATGACTGCATTGTGACCTGCCAACTGTTGCCTTTATAAGGCTGGGGACATCACTCATTGCCTTTGGCCAGAGCTTGCCAAAAGTGAGTGATGACTTTCTCATCCCCACAGTTAGAAAAGTACACAGTGCTTCAGGTGGTTTGCAGCTGGCCCAGGAAGCAATTATTTCTTTCCAATTATTAAATGTACTACAAAAATGTAAGATTACATTTCTGGTTGGCAATGAATAGGTGCTTGCTGTGAATTCTTGGTTTTGGAAATGAGGTGCCTGTGGCAAATCTGCTACAGGTATTACAGGGCTAATTGGGATTTTGGAGTGCAGTAACCACATCAGGCCACCTCATGTGTTTCCTGCTGGGTTCTGGAGATCACTGTGTGGGAAGCACTGTCCAGAAGAGCAGCAGGTTGGAGCTCAGGAGTAGACAGAAAAAAATAGTTCCTGGGTTTGTCAGGGGAATCCATTGTTAATTATTTCTTTTCCCAGTCTGAATGTGCAACTCAGAGGCATGTCTTGGAGTTAAATAGATCACTGGATGTGGGCAAGTGTTGAATTGGTCTGTTTAGCATATTTATGGAGTCACTTCTGTCCATAGAATGGTTTAATTAATCTTAAAATGCTCTGCTAAAATATATTATGGTTTAATGGGTTTTTACATTGGCCTTGAGTACCATTTAATGTCTACACCCACCCAGGGCATGAACTGGAGGCTGCAGTACCTCATGAGGAGCGTGTTGCTCTTTGCTGTAGCACTGGGATGGATGTCATTTGTGCCCTGTAAAATAGAGCTCCCACAGAGTCACAGCTCAGCACATCACACACAAGTTCTTCCTTGGCCCCCTGCTTTGGTTATACAAATCTGCTGCTGCTCCAATAATTCTTTTCATTGTGTGTTTAGCACTGTCCTCACCTCAAAGGGGCCTCATTCAGTCTTTTACCACCTTTGGCCAAAGCAGCATGACAGACACTGCTGACTCTTCTAGAGAACTTGGAAGTCATTTTACCTTCCATCAAATCTTCCCTTCTCTCAGGAATTCCTAAAGGCTTTGGTTGGTTTCCTTTTGGGGTCTTCCAAAGAATTTGAGTGATTAGCTTGGAAAACTATGATGTGTTTAGAGGTAGTTTGGTATAGCCATTAAGGTGTTAATTCTACCACTTGTTTTATCCATCAGGATAGACTTGGATTTTATGGGCTCTGAGTGTGACAATAAGCAAATCAAATCAGGAAAATACAGTATCTCTTAAATTTACGCAAGGCAGGTGATATGTGGAAGAGCTAAGAGTGATTTATTTGTGTTTCATCCTACTAATCTGTAATTGGGGTAAAATTTCCATTAGTCTCTAGGAGGACAATGACTCTGTCACAGAGCATTTCGGAGACTGTCTCTACACCTGAATTCCAGTAAGTTTTCAGTGGAGACATTTTGGTGTGTGACAGGTAAAAATTACATACTCCATCTTTGTCATGTGCATGTTTTATCATCTGTGTGCTAATGACATTTCAGATGGCACCCTGGAGGGACTCCTGCACATCCCCTCAGTATAAATAACTCCTCAAACTAAATACATTGAGGAAAATATCTGGTGTACATATTTTGCTGATTTCTGCACCTCATGCAATGTGATCTTTACCCAGGAAAGTCAAGTCACTAACGCTAATAATTTCAGAGTACTTGATTATATGTATTCTCTGGTGTGATAGATGAACAGCAAAGAAAGCAAAGCCTCTTTCTAATCAATTCCAGTTACAAAGAAGGCTTAATAATAAATCAAATTTAAAAATACACTGCAAATAGATGCTATATTAAAAAGTATGTGCATACATGTTGAAAAAACAATCCCTTTACTGTCATTGACAGCTTTTTTCCTTTTCCTTCGTTGCCTACACGTGCCATTCTGTCTTGTCTGGGTCAGCTGCCGTGTCTGTAGGTCCTTGGGTGGGTCTTGGCACTTTGATTTCCTTGTCTGAGAGCCACAAGTTGTGCTACATCTCCATCAGTGCTGGGGCAGAGGGAGCCCTCAGAGATGTCCGGGCACACAGGCCTGGGAGGAGTGGCTGTTGTGCCAGAGGGACCCAGCCAGGCTGGACAGCTCAACAAGGAGAAGCACAAAGTCCTGTCCCTGGGGAGGAACAAGCCCAGGACATCTGGAGGATACCCAGCAGGGAGCTAGGAAAGGCCCCAGGGCACCTGGTGAGCACCAAGCTGAATAAGTCACCAGAAGGAGAACTGTGCCCTGGGCCGTGTTGGGAGCACTGTCACCAGCAGGTCTAGGAGGGGATCCCTCCTTGCTCATCACTGTGGAGCTCATCCCTGGTCTGCTGTGTCCAACTTGGACTCCCCAGTGTGTAAGAGGCAGGGAGAAAGTCAAACATTAGGAACCATTTCTTTTCCTGCTTTTAATGGTGAGTGAGGGTGACCGAGCACCAGGACAGGTTGCCCAGGGAGGTGGTGGAGTTTCCCTCCTTGGAGATGTTCAGAAGCTGCCTGGACATGGTCCTGGGCAGGCAGTTCCAGATGGATGGCTGCCAGAGGTCCCTGCTGACCTCAAGCATTCTGAGGTTCTGCAAAGCTGGAGTGGGAGCTGTAGTCGAGAGCAGCTGTTTGTTGGATTTCTGCCTCTCCTTCCTTCCCTTCCCTCTGCTCCCACTCCTCCTGACCATGGTAAAATACAATTTTTCTGGCCAGCTGGACTTCCTGGTATGAGAATGATCTTGTTTCCACATAAGGAGTAGTGTGATTATTGCTAAGTTTTTAGTATCAATCAACAACAGCTTGTTATAGTTATAAGAATTTTGAAACAATTTGATGGAACATAAATATTTACCCAGTAAAAGAAGGAGCCACATTCTGAAATTCATTATAAAGTATTATAGTGTTATAAAGTTCTTCCTTCTCATCTCCATTTTCATAATAACTGAGTGGCTTACATATTCCTGAGCTAAGAAATGTGGCTAAATGACACACTTATATTTACAAGAATTCAAGCATATATCACATGTGTCAATTGATGTGCCTTATAAAAGATAAGGAAGACAATGACATTCTGTCATCATTAGGGCTCTTTCTTAGATTAATCTGACAACTATATATATATAGTATGAACAAAAAATTCTGTTAATATATGTCCTTAGTTTTGAGTTTTGGGCTTTAGACTGATTATTAGAATTTTTAAAAAGAACTTTATATGGCTTGAGCCCCTTTGGAGTGTCATCTGTATCATCTTTTCCTGCCTGGAAGATCTTTGTAGCCCTCAGCTGTGTTTAGAAATAAATCAGTAAACAACTGTCTTCTCAATTAGACCTACACAGGGGATTGGAAAATTCCTGATTGGGATTAGAAATTCATGGCTAGAAAAAAATCTGATTGTGAAAACTAAAGAGCCCTGGAAGGTACCCTGGAGCAGGCAGGTGGAGAGAACACAGATGTGGGTAAGCCCTGGAGTGCTCCTGTAGTAATGAAGAATAGCAGCTGGATAAAGGGAAAACGCTGAAAACAAGGAAGTAGCACAGAAGAAAAGAGTGTCAGGGAGCAGGGGAGTGACACTGTAGGTACAGAACTGAGGAGGTAAAAAGCAAGAGCTGGGGTCTGGCAGATAAAAAGTCTTCAATGTCAGGGACGTTTTCTGGGTCTGCTCCCTCCTTGGTCTCCTGGGAGCGTAACCAAGAAGGGTTTTCCTCCTGTGCCATCTTGGATACCTCAAGTTTAAGGCAAAGAGCTTCAAGAACAAGAGAAAGAAATCTTCTGTTGCCTTGAGCTTCAGCCATCTCTTTCTAAGCCTTTAAGTGTTGATACAGCATGTGATGTATTTTTTCCTCTGGCTGATGCAGCACTTGACATTCCTGCCTGAATTCACCCTTGGAGATGGTTCTGGAAGTTCCTGCAGCAAGAAAGGGCAAAGAAAGCGATTGACTGTTTGGAATGGTTTGCTTCAAGATGTACATGTGGGATATACATTAATCTTTTGCTGATCTTTCCTTTCTTCCTCACAGTCCCAGATAAGTCTTCCTGCTTTTGGGCTCTGTACATGCAATGTTCTTGGCAGCAGGAGAAGAAGAATTGACCGAGTTGATTCCTACAGATATGGCTGGGGAAAAAAAAAAATCTGATTTTTATATTCCAAGGCATGGATACATTTGGGTTTCAAGTATATGTGTATGTCATACCCCTGGGAGGTACTGCCTGGTGGCAGAATGACTGAAACCCCAGAAGGTGGATGCTTAGCTGAGGATGACTAAAGAATGTCCTTATAGCCTTGTCCATCTTTTCAGGTGGAGAGCCTACAGAAATTCTTGCCCTGATTTTTGTTGAATATGTGAAAATGGAGTTAACCCCAAACCTGCTTTGGCTGTGCTGAAGGCTGGTGATGTCCACGTGGGCAAAGCCAAGCTCCAGTCCCTCACTGGCCCAACCAGTCCTGTTTTAGTGGCCATTTGGGTGCCACGGGGCCAGGTTTTTTGGTACTGGCTAGACAATTCCACAGACTGGCATTAATATGATCCTTCAAATAAACCCCCCAAACCCACAGGAATCCAGAATTCATCATAAAACATGGCTTTTATCCTAAAAATGCCTAATCAATGCCCATCTTCTCCCTGTTGTCTGCTCCCTGAAATAATATCCAGCTTGTAAAAAGATTAACCCCGTAATCAAGACTGTCCAATTAATTTTAAGAGGGGAAAATTCAAGATTCAGAGCTGTCTATTTTGATTACTATACACATGGGGCAATTTGAAATATCCACTTGAGAAGGTAATGAAAGACAGAAGGCTTGTTGTGTTTCTGACTTGGCTTAGCACTTGGGGTTTAACATCAGGCACTGGCAGATCGTCTGGAAAATTCGACATTTGCACAAAGCACAGTAGTGACAGCAGGAATTCAAGTGTGGCTTGCAGGTTTTGAAGGTTGGCACACAGTTAGCAGCAGGTGAGGGCCTTGGCTTTGGGGAGATCTTGCGTTTAGCATTTTTCTGGAAGACAAAAACATGAGAATTCACAGACAGGTGAAACGAGGTTGGTGAACAGCGGGAGGTTCTGGGGGAGTGAGCAGGTGGCTGGCAGTGGGAGCTGTGCTAGCAATGCAGAGGCATGGTGGGGCTGGGAAATGGGAAAGGGTGGCTTGAGACCAACCTTCTGAGCAAAATGACAAACCTCATTCTGACCATGACTGGATTGAGCTTTGGGAAGGGGCTGTAGGAAAGAGCGTGGCAGCAGTGAAGAAAGGGGTGCAAAAATGTGCTCAGATGTTCAAGTTATCAGTAAAACCAATTAAGGTGCTATGTTTGGATCGCCCAGCTTTTCAGAGGAGTGAAAACTCCCTGTCAGTCTCTTGTTTGCTGAGCTGTGGCCCTGAGAGAGCAGGGGAGTGACCTGGCAATGCTCCACCTGGTGAGCCCAGTCATCTTCCATCCGTGGGAATCCTCACCTGCATACCCAGCTCAGGGAGTGGAAAAGGACCTCTCATCTCCCCCAGGTGGGCAGATTCTCTGCTGGAGACTTGGAAAGGTGGAAAATTTTGGGTTGCTCAGCATGTGCCTGGGACCTGGGAGGGATCTCTGGAGCCCAGAAGGCACCCTGTGCACTTCTGAAACGCAGAGTTATGGAACTGTTTGGATGGGAAGGGATTTTAAAGCCCATCTCATCCCATCCCTTGCCATAGGCAGGGACACCTTCTGCTATCCCAGGTTGCTGCAAGCCCTGTCCAACCTGGCCTTGGAAACTGCCAGGGATGGGGCAGCCACAGCTTCTAATTTTCTTTCCACCATTATTGTTTCACATCTATTTTTACATTTAGAGCTTTAAACTGTACATAAATTATTTAAATCGGGGAACGACAGTATGACAGAGTGACAGTAAAAGCCTTGCAAATTAATGCATGAGGGAAACTCTAGAAGTAACAAACTGTTCTAATCAAATGAAGTTTTCTGAACAACCACCTACCTTGGAAGATTTCTTGTTCTCTGCCTCTTTCCTGCTGACTTTCTGGGATTTTCTAGTTAAATCTTCAATGAGAACAGCACAGCAAAATGTGGAATCAATGTTACAGAATGTTATTTCAACGAGATAATCCTACTTTTGTGTGAGAGGAGGCAGATAACCTGCATTGCCTGCCACCTCATTGCTGCATGTTTTGCAGCGATGTTCATCTCAATTCAGAGTTTCTTAACTCTACCACTGCTGCTTGTGCGAAGCAGAAGAGCAACTGATATTTGTTTTTTAGAAGGGATTTTTTACACATTGTTTGGTAGATGCAAACAATGAATTATTTCAGAGAAATAAAATTAAAAGTGTGAAAAAGATTGGGGTGCTCATGCACAGTAGTCACATGACCAAAAACAGGAGAAATCTTCAGAATTCCGTAATTTCTTCTGTTAAAATGTGGTGCTACATGCATAATTTTGGAAGGAATTAACAAGTGTACACTGCTTTCCACAAGCAGACTCTGCTAATTTGGCATAAACTCTGCATCTGTGATGCCACCTTTCATTCTGCAGTTCTTTGTTCCTTTTCCCCCCATGACCTCATTTTACATAACATTGCTTGCAAAGGTATTTTATTCATGTGCCTGTAACTTTGCCCTCTCTGTACATTTGTCACCATATCTAATTTTAGATATTTGTAACTGTGTAAATTCCATGACTGGAGCTTGATTTGGGCTCTAACACAGCAAGACTGTTAAAAGTGTGAGACACTTCCCAGCTCATAAAGCTATTGTGATATTTTTGATACCTTTATTCTGAGTGTGTGAGTTTTGTAATAAACACTATCTGTATGTAATGGATAATTGAGATAAAAACCATCCATATCCCCACTGGTGAATGGTGGCTCATTATGTATTCCAGGGTCTTCTATCAATATAATTTTGGATATTTACTAATTGCTAGGATTTACAGAGTTGCAGAAAGAAGAATAACTATTTTGAGCTTGTTTGGGGGATTTCATTTATTTATCTTGTATCTTTATAAGTTAGCGTTATGCATCTCTAAGATGCATCCCTAAGAAGCAGTGGGGAGAAATGTGTCACAGCTCAGCCTGTCTGCCATGTCTAAAGCATGGGCTGACTTCTGTGAGAAGATGGAGAAATCAGCTGTGTTTTATATCTCTGATTTTAATTGGGGTAAAAAAGTTACTGGAATTGTGACAGTGAAGGTATCAAGGGTCACAAGGACCACGAAATGGCACAGCTTGGGAGGCTGCAGAAGAGCACAAGCTTTGCCAAACTCTCAGTTAAACAACACTGAGTTAACTCAGGATTCAGAGGTCCAGATTTCTTTGGAAATGCATGTGTGGGGCAACTGTTTCTTCTTAAAGATAGGTTATCCTGAGCAAGAGCATGCAGAAAATACAGGAAACAAGGTAAGAACCAGAGTGCTTTAAACTAAAGCCCCCAAAACCTGCAGAAAGCAGCTAAACAAGAGAAGCTTAATTTTTTTAATTATTAGCATTTTGACACAGTTATGAATGTTCTGTAGCTTATTATCTCCAAACACCCGCGAGTTTCTTGAGAGAAGAAGTTGGTGTAAATGACATAGAAAGAGTTAAGGCAGACATGAGGAAATAATTTTGTGAATAAAAGAGTTTAGCATCACCCTAAAGAGGCTCTTCCCAAAGAGGACAGGTGGTAACTCTAGGGCTAGAGCTGGTCCTGCCTTGGACAGATAAAAAAATGACCCCTGGCTCTCCCTTGCAGTGCTTTTTTCTTCCCCTATTTGCAGGCCAGGTAAACTGAGGTTATATTAATACCTATTAATGCTGTTGATTTTTCTACCACAAGAGCAGACCCTTAAAACCCTCATTTTATGTTCTTTTTTTCTCATAAGATTTTCATGCATAAGAATTTCAAAGGAAAGTTATTTCCCATATTAGCTCAAAATCACTTCTCTTCAATATAAAAAGGCTTATAGTGTGATAGGAGCTGAAGTGAAACCTGTAAAACTAAAATAAATGGTATAATTTTTTTTCCTCTATGAGAATTTACCACATTGTCATTCTTGGGGGCTGAAGCCACCACAGTTCTGCATCCTATGAAACAAAGCAAAATTATCCAAATAATCCAGAATAATCAACAGCAGCGTGTTCCTGCAAATCTTGTTAATTTGGCACTGAAGGGCAGGTTTTACTCACCTACTATGGAGATGGGTGGAAGATCTGAGAGGTCCATTTTGCTCCTCCTGGACAGGTTGCATTCTGTCTTCTCCTCAATGACCAAGTGGGAATCAGCAGCTCTGAGCAGGCTGTAGCAGAGCAGGAGGCTGAGGAAGAGGATCTTTCTTGCCATTGTGGGGAGGAAAAATTCCATTGCCATGGAAACCAAAGTTGGTCAAAACCTGTAGAAGTGAGGCAGGGATATGAATCTCAGCAATGGTTTTCTGTCACACTGTGCAGCTTTAGCACAAATCTCTGACAACTATTTTATTTCCAGCACCTTCCCTCTGGTACTGGAATACCTAAGGTTGTAGTTGTAAGAGTGGAAAAAATGCTATCTTAAATACAATTCCTCGAGATGGTCTTTTTTCCTGATTCTTTTCCCAAAAGGTTTATTTCCTATGAGATGTGAGGGTCCTCCCAGCTGAGCTTTACAATGGTTATTACATGGCCAAGGGCAGAAACTTAACCACATTATCAAATTTTACCCAGAAAATCATGTCTACAAATTTGTGCTAGAAAACAGAAAAATAATGACTGTTTAAACCCTCCCCCCACCCCACACACAAATTGTAGGCTTAAAAATAAATCATGAAGTGATATCTTGTTTTATTATACCTCCAAGTGGCTGCTTTAATCCCATATAAATCACAGCCATAACTCATGTGCTTTATAAAAGGCCAGTGTTGTGTTTATATGCCTTGGGCTTATGCACTGAATAACTTCCAAGATGTGGTGAAATCAGGGATTTGGGGATGCTTATGGATCACCTGGGAGCTGACAGTCCTTGCAGGGACAAAGTGTGTCACCAGCCTGGACTCCTTTTCTTGTACTTTCTTGTTTTTTCAAAGCTGATTTTTATTTCCATGTGCATCAGTTTTCTGCAGTGTCAGGGTTATGGGAGCCTTGTTCCTCCAGAGGCACTCCCAGTCTCCAGATTTATGGGTGGCTTTGTGTCAGTGAAGAGCTACTGGATGCAGTAAAAAGAGTGAGTAAAACCAAATGTTTTGGGCCATTCATCCGATTGTAATGACTTCATTACCAGGGAGTTAAAAGATTACTCGTTTCTGCATTGGGATGGCTTCAATCAGGTCACTGCTGCTACACCAAGTCTGTTCTACACCTGCTTTTATAGCCCCAGTGATCCACTCTTCCCTGGGAGATGGTCAGTATTGTGCTTCAATTCCAAGAGCTTGGGATCAGTTCTAGAATTGTCTGTTCTGCAGGCCATGCTCGTGTAACAAATCAGGGCTGGGAGCATCCAGGCTGCTTCCACTGGTGGCTGTAGCTGTGGCAGGAGGATGATCACCTCAGAGCCAGGCTGGGAGCTGATTCAGCCTGGAGAAGACAAGGCTTCAGGGAGACATGAGAACCACTTCAGCCCTTGTCAAAAAGAGGGATAGCAACTTTTTATCTAGACAGAGAGTGATAGGACAAGGCCAAATGGTTTTAAACTAAAAGAGAGAGATATAGGCACAGGGTGCCCAGAGAAGCTGTGGCTGCCCCATCCCTGGAAGTGTCCAAAGCCAGGCTGGATGGGGCTTGGAGCAGCCTAGGCTAGTGGAAGGTGTCCCTGCCCATGTTGGAACTGGATGAGCTTTAAGGTCTCTCCCAACCCAAACCATTCTGTTGGTCCATAGTTCACTTCTGGATCTGCCTGGGCTCCATTGGGATTTGCAGAGATGCATGTGCTGGATCCTTTGTAGTTTATACATCTGCATGAGCTGCAACTGAAAGAGATGTATCTGAACCTGTTTTTTTAGGATTAACCTCTGGGAAGAAAGTGCTGCTGTGTCTGCACTTGTAATGCTGCACTGCTGAAGTCATTCAAAGCAGATGTGAAAGTTCAGACTCCAGCTGGATCAGAGTCATGGCTGTGGGTAGGAGTCTCCTTTGAATGAGTTCATTCAAATTTTGTCATGTCAGATGTGAAGAGCCTTTGATTTTATCCTGAAGCACCTCTGAGAGAAGGTGCATCTTGTTCAGAGGACTCTAAAAATTCCACTAACCAAAAGGAACAAGTCCTGCCATGAGAATTTTTGTTGTCATGGTAATATCGTGGGCTTGAGTTTTCAGCAACTGCAGTTTAGTAAAGTAACAAGGTGACACCTCTGTGTTAATTCTTAATTCTGTATAAGAGTTTGATCTTGCAAACTCTTGTACAGAAGTTCACCCCTCACCGTGGCAATTGACCATTTATATTGGGAGTATGTGAAAATATTTGCTGCATCAGGATCCTACTACCCTCATTATCTTCAGAAGAGTTTCCCTTTTATTGGCTTTTCCCCATCTCCTTTCACAAAAGATGTCCAAACCTCACTGAGATTGCTTGATACTTCCTAAAGACTGCTCTAACACATACCTGGATGTGTAAATAACCATTCATGCTCTAGGTAGAGGTTTACAATTCATACAAGAACTAAATAATGACATGTGTGCCTAAAAGCTTGTTTGTCTTCCAAATAAACAGTTGGTCAAATACAATATATTGCCTAAAAATCTTAGCATGTTAAACATTAAAGTTTCCTGATTTTTCAGATCTGGGCTTAAAGGGAAGGAAGAAAATTTTTACAGTGAGGGTGATAAAACACTGGCACAAGCTATCCAGGAAGGTGGTCATGCCTCATCCCAGAAAACATTTATGGTCATGGTGGAGGGTCTTTGAGCAACCTGATTTCAATGAAGATGTCCCTGCTCATGGCAGGGGAGTTGGACTAAATTATCTTTAAAGGTCACTTCCAACCCAATCTACTCCATGATTCCACAACACAGGGCTTGTCTGTGGCAGGTGGATGGAGACATTTGAGCTCTAATACTTTCCTTGCCCTGAGCTGGAGTAAAGAGAGCAAGCTGTAAGCTGGAATCTGTTTTGCTTTGCACATAGTGATATTCATGCTGCAGATTTTGGTTTTTAAAGCAACCTTTTAGCCTCATTGCAGGATATGCTCTGTAAGATACCTGTGGTGTTCAGGTCAGTGTGTGCTGCCCACCTGGAACGGTGGCTGGCACAAAGCTGCCTGATGGACACCAGGTTCGCCTGCCCATAATGTACTATTTAAACAAGCTTCCACCCCAAAATGTTGCTTCTGTTGTATCTCTTTGTCTTTATCTCAGCAAAATTGCCAATGGATGTGATTTTGTCTGAGCAAACAGTAAAATTTTACAGCTGACATCTGCTCACTTCAAACAGCGACTGAACGATGGCTGGGGTGGAAATGCAAACCTGGCTTGGTTTGAATCCTGGTGCATGTGAGGGTTTTTAGTCACAAGCCTTGGGGTGGTAGGGATTGTACAGCCCTGGAGTGAGTGTTTGAACCTGGAAATCACACATTTTTGGGGAATATGCATTTGATCTGCAAAATTCTGTCCATTGGCTGAAAAAGCAATGCTTTCTCTGCCTTATAAGTTTTCTAACAACAGTTTAGGTTGACTGCACAGAATGCACAGAAAAGACAGGTGATATTTCAGGACTGTAAAGAAATGAAGGAATCCAAAGAGGAAACCAAAGGACTATCTGCTACTCCTCTTTAAACCACAAAATAATTTGAGATGGATGCAAATTGTGCAATTGAAATTGATTGAAATTGTGTCCCCACAGAACAACCTGGTGGCTCTGTCTGGATTCTGACCTGAATTTCACTGATTTTCAGTTGGTTCACTCAGTCCTGGGGGACTGGGCTGATAACCTCAGTGCTCCTTTTTGGCACGGGCCTGCTGTACACCTCTGAGAGAATAGTGGCAGTGCCAGACCTTGCAGACAGTTTTTGGTTTTTGGGTGGACACCTGAACTCCTAAATCCCCTCTCCATGTTCTCCCATAGCCCCTGGACAGCTCATTGCCAACCATTTCCAGCACATCTGCCTTTGTTTTTCACACTATTAAAATAAGAGGAAAGCTGAGTGAGACCTTAATGTTGAAATGTGACTCTGCAGATTGGAAATACACTCAACACATGCTCAGTTCCAGCTGGGTTAGGGTGGGGCCTGCCCTTCATGAGTTGAAGTGGATCTTTGGAAGCATGAGAAGGGAAAAACCAGCATGTTTCTGTTCCCCTGTCGTGTTCTCGTCTTTCTAATTTTGCAGGCACGTGGATGCCCCATCCATGGAAGTGTCCAAGGCCAGGTTGGATAGGGCTTGGAGCAACCTGACCTAGTGGGAGGTGTCCCTGTCCATGACGGGGGGTGGAGCTGGATCATCTCTAAGGCCCTTTCCAACCCAAATAATTCTGTGCTTCTATTATTTTGTGATTCTACACCAGGGAATATGTTTTCCTCAGCATTTGGATCTCTTCGTGTTTTACACAAGTTCCACTTGGCAGTTGTGCCACTGTTCATGTTGTTGGAGCAGGACCAAATTGGTTGTTTTATACAGCCTGCCCACAGAAGGAGATGATGGCTTTCTCTGAGATTGCTCATGAAACCAGATTTCAAAATGTTTTCTAATCTTTTCACCTTCAGTGACTTTGCCAGGAGAGGGGAAGGCTATTTCCCAGTAAGGGAGGTCTCTGTGTGCATGTCCATCCCTTCCACTTGACCTTCACTGCAGGTTCAATATACATGGCTTTTCACTTTGGGAGAAATCCCATGTACCCCCATCTGCTACTGATCATAATAGGAAATCCTTAATATACTTCCAGTTTTCCTCTTTTCTGCAGCCCAGTGAAATTCAGGATAATAAATACCACTACATTGCTTGGAGAAAAATATTGTGGCCACTGCCAGCCCCAGTGCTTGCATGGACATCTCTCTGCAGGGTTTGTGCTTCATGAGTTCAGATCACTGGGGTTATAATTACCCCAGTTCTGCCAAACTCAGCTGTTCTGGAAGCCATTAATACAGGGTACAATTATTACTTGTACAATTAGTACAATTGTATTAGTACAATGCTAATCCCCCTGGGTTTTGACATTGAATCAGGAATTTGGATTAACCTTCACACATAACTGCAGTAATCAGTGCACAAATGCATTTACACAAACCATGAGAGACATTGGGTTTGTTCTGAACATGATTCCTTATTTGTCAGTCAATTGATTCTACCCCCCCTCCCTCCCAAATATCTGGGTTTTGTTATTCAAAATGTCACTATTGGATAGTCCCGTTTCATTACTTATTTCTGGGCATCTTTCATTCTAACTACTCTTTTCTGATTTGCTCATAAAAATTTTCCCATGGTAGTGGAAAACAGGTCCCAACAGTATTCCAGTCTCACATTTCATTTGTTATTTCATGTCCTATCTTTGCATTTTGGGTCATTTTTAAAAAATGCAAAGCATTCAGTTGTGGTGTTTGGATTTAAATATAAAAATGGTGTGGTTAAAACTGATCCATGTGCTGTCTTTGGAGACAGCCATGTCTGTAGTTGAAAATTAAAAATTTTCAGACTTTCAAAAAAAAAAAAATTAGATCCAAATCTGCTTTCTTTTAAGGGTAACAGTTGAGGCTATTTTTAGTTTTCCTCCAATACCTCTACTTAAAGCTACCAGCTAATGTTCTCCTCCAGTCCACAGAATTTCCCTTAGGCTCTCCAGGAATGACCCTGAAGGCAGAGCTGCAAATGAAGCTTGGTTTTTACACTCCTTGCAGTCAGGGATTTCATCCATGTGCTCAGATGCTGCCAGACAGGGACATCCCTGCTGCCTGTGCAAGACCCTCACTAGGAGTGTGGTGGGATGAAGGACACCAAACTCCCCCCTGCACTGGCCAGCTGGCTGAAAAAATTCAGTTTCCCTTTTAATAAAATGGGTTTAAATCCTTTTTCATCTGTATAAAATAGTGTCATCTTCACTTGTTTTTAAACAGAAAAAAAAGGACATTAATTTCTAGGGTTGGGATTTCTATGGGATGCCAGTGTGTTACCTCCAGATTTCTGCTCCTTTTC
>WEIU01001673.1:508243-570088 GCA_013389925.1 Aegithalos caudatus | reverse complement strand
AAAAAAAAAAAAAAAGGGAATCACACTTCATGGCTGAGAGGACCCAAGACTCACTGGCTTTCAGGACAGCTGTGGTAAGACTGAAAAGGAAGAGTCCTCTTAGAAGAAAACTTGTCCATCACAGCCTCTACAACTCAGGATAAATGACTCTGCTTGTTCTCCTCTTTCCTACTGCCTGTTTGGAGCCATCCCTGCCCAGATGCTCTGCTCTTTGTTCAGGATGGACAGAACAGCAAGCAGGGGTTGGAAATACAGGAGAAAAGCTTCAGAGGAGACCTAAGGAAAACCCTTGCCATGTGCAGGGTAGGGAAGCACTGCAATCCTTGCCTGGAGATAATTATTCAGTCTCCAAAGTCAGGGAGATTTAGGAATGAATTGGATGTCTGTCAGTCAGTCTGCTCTGACACTTCTCATATTTAAAACTAATACAGATTCAAAAAGAGCCTCCAAAACTGCACCCTCCCAGGAGCTATCTGTGGTGCATATAAAGCACCTAGAAGGGTTGGATCCTTGTGTCACTTTCCATACAGATGTCAAATGCCACAATTGAGGATGGAGTTAATCTTAAAACCAGAAATAAATAACAGAAATACTTTGACAGAACTAACATCTAAAGAAGTAACTCTGATGTGAGCTGTGTTCTACCCACGTGGAAAAGGCACAGGGAATACAAGAATTCTAAAGCCTGTTTGCAGGGATGGGGATGAACGACGTGGCTCTTGTAAATGGTCTCAGGGATGTGGCCTGAACCAGAGCTATTGTGCTCATTACTGTGTTTGCAATGGATTTCAGTGGCTATTGAAACCATAATTTAGAGGAACTTGGAGAAAATAGCCTGAGATCCCCAGAACGGGACTGGATAAACAAAGTGCTGCTAAATACCTAGGAGAGGGAAAAGCTGTAAGGAAGCTGGAGCTTGCAAAATCAAACAAAACCACTGGGATCACATGGTCTGATTTCTTCCAGGACAGGCTGGAGACACTGCCTAGATTTCAGTATTTCAGGCTTAACTTAACCAAGGGATAACATCTCTGGTAATTCATTGCTCTAAATTTGTATTAGTTCAATTTCTAGGAACTGAATCCTTCCAAACTTTCTTCATTGTGGAAAATGCATTTACTTTCTTTTTCCCCTCCTGAGAAGTGCTTGGATGAGCAAGTAACTTTCTAATAATCTCCCAGGTCAGGTGAACAGGTTGAGCCCATAGAATTGCTAGATATAAATGACTTCTCTTCCAGTTCTTTGGTTATCCACATGGCTCTCCTGTTCAGTTTGCTAATTTTTCATTACAAGCAGAGGTAGTAACCTTGACTCTGCCAAATAATCTCCTTACTCCACTTTAGTCATCTTTAATCAAGTTCTCTACCTTTTACTCCAAAATTTTGCTAGGATTTGAGTCCAGCCAATGCCCACACAATGGCTTAATTATCCACAGGGCCAATAAGTCAGTGATAATTACCTGGGTATTCCCTCTTACTGAAAAGGAGCTCCTCACCCAGCTTCACCAGTTTAACAATTAGCACCTAATCTGAGATGGCTATTTAGCCTTCCCTCAAGGTGCAGCTTGGAATTTAAGCTGTCTCTGAAGAGTATGATTATGTTTTTAAGTAATTCCAACATTCTGTTTTAATACCATCAACCTCTTATAATATTTAGTCCATTTAAAATGACATGTGTTCCTGGTCCCAGGGTTGTTTGGAGCTGAGGGACATGATTCTTTGTTTGAAAATGTACTCATGTCTTTGTATTGAGAGTTAGGGAATAAAAAAAAAAACCAAAAAAACAAAAAAACAACACATTCTTTAAGTGTTCTCTCTCCTATTCCTCATTTTCTGTATGTTTAAGTCTTCTAGCTCATTTGGGGGAAATCTAAGATCATATGATTTCCAACTAGGGAACTGGCTCTAGAAGGGTGAGCATGTAAGAAGGGAAGCCAAGGAAATGCCTTTGAATATTCTATGAAAGAGGAAGCTGTCAAGATATTGCTGCTCCCTTTTCACTTTCTAGAGAAAACCCTATTTTAAATAATTTTACCTTTGCTATCTTGTAAGAGCATGCCTTGTCTTGTAAGACATCACTTTTTTGACATGTCCTTCTCCTCTCTTCCAATTCATGACTAGATACAGCCTTTACAGACATGGATATGTGAGATTTCCTGTTGATATTCCCTTTGAAGCCTCTGTTGTTTTGGGGCTTGTTCTATTTGTACATTTAGAAACAAATTGACTTTTACGTTACAATCAAGACATCTAAAATGTGAAGTAGGTTGTTGTTTTTTTTAATAGAATATTTGATCTGTGATTGGTGGAGGCTGATTGTGGATTCACCTCTAAAATCCTCTGGGCAACAGCAATCCTTCTGGCCATGGAGTAATGTGATAACTAAAAACAATGGTCAGTTTATATCTGGTGGTAAAAACAAAATGAATTTGCTGTCTGGCTTTTCCTGCTGATCAGTTTTAAGCAGCTTGCTTGACAGTCAGAGGACAGAGCAGGAGAGGTGCTGAGGTCCAGTGGTACCTGTTTGCTGAGGGTGGGAAGCAGAGTGAGGAGCAGGAGCTGTGGTGTTGGCAGAGCTCCCCCTGTGCAGTACATGCCCCAAGGATGGGATGCAGCAGGAGCTGAGGTGTTGGCAGAGCTCCCCCTGTGCAGTACATGCCCCAGGGATGGGATGCAGCAGGAGCTGAGGTGTTGGCAGAGCTCCCCCTGTGCAGTACTTGCCCCAAGGGTGGGATGCAGCAGGAGCTGAGGTGTTGGCAGAGCTCCCCCTGTGCAGTACATGCCCCAGGGATGGGCTGGAGCTGTGCTGCTCCTGGTGATCAGTCCAGGATGAGGCATCCCGGACTCGGTGGGGCCCTGGGTGCTTCTTCCCTGCTCCAGGTGATGGGGCTGGCTCTGATACAGCACAGCTGGACCCTGGGATCAGGATGCTGGGGCAGAGCATGGAGGTGCCCCCCCAGGCAAACCCTGCTTCCCTAGGATGCCATGGAAAAGGGAAGGATTCCTGCTTGGCTGATGGTAGACAGACCTGCTGAAGGGAAACTTGAAGGGGCTATAACTGAGGGGTTAAATTTAAAAGAGAATGCTAAAAGTCTTTAATTTGTGTTCAATATATAATGGGGTTTCTAAATATCCTATCCTTTTTTTTCTGCCTGTGCCCTTGACATCCTCAATGAGAGAGTCTGACTCAAATTAATCTTGGTTTGTAAACACAATTTCTTCTTGAGGCCAGCACTTGGTGCATATTGGTGACACATGTTGGCCTGTCCCAGCTGAGAGTGCTGAGTGGCAGGGAGGGGAGACCTTCCTGGCTACTGATGGGGAGAAAAGGAGGTTTCTGGACATTCCTTCCACATCCTGCCAAGGTTGTGTTATCCTGACTGTGGCACAAACGTTTAAGAGCACTTGGAGCCATTGGATTTGCATGGAATAGCTGCAAATTTTATGTGCTGTACTAACCTGTCCCTGCTAGAAATAAGGAAAAAGAAAATAAGAATAAGGTTATTTGCAGTGCTCTTGTCTGTGTGTGGAAAACCCTGGGATCAGGGACTCAGATATTGTGTCCCATATGGAAGGAAGACATTGGAAGCAGTCCTGGATATCTGTGCAAGATCAGTGAGAGATCTGGACTTTATCTACAAAGTGCTGTCAGGCACAGCTTTTCCAGGGAAGGAGGGAAATCCATGTGTAGCCTCTAAGTGGGAAGCAGGGATGAAGACAAATTTCTGGAAGTGGTATATTAATGGATTAACACAGGAAAACAATAAACATTCTAAGAACAAAGTCACGATGGACAAACATCCAAGGAAAAAAAAGTGTGTTGTGCATTTGGGCTGAGAAATGCTGTTCTGGGAAGCAGGAATGCAAAAGGGTTTGGGAATGAGGTGGAAATGAGCTTGCAGTGTAGCACTGCTGTCAAAGTGCAAATCGAGCTCTGAAATGGGAAAATTGGAGCAACTTCAGTAGGAGGGGGGGTATTTGTTTGAGATTGGTGTGGCTGTGTCTGGAAGGCACTCCAAGAACACCACTAATTAAGTGGAAAACGCTTGGATAAACCAAAAAAAATTGAGAAGAGTGTCTAAAAAGAGCCTCAAAGCTCAATTCCTGGAATTCCAAAGGGAAAATGGAGAGTGTCTCTGTTTCTGAATGTGCTTGGCATGATTGGAATGAGAAGGGGATGAAAAATGACCTTTCAAGCAAGATGACAAAGCTCTAATGAGATAAAGCTGCCAGAAGTAGAACCTACATCTAAAACATTTCCAGGATTTGGACCATTCTGTTTCAGTAACAATTATACCTTAGAACTTCTGCCTTTGGCTTTTCTACTACAGAAACTTGATTTTTAAATTTTTTTTTTTCTAAGAAATACAGCTTCTAAGCAAAATTGCTGAAAATCACATCATTGTCTGTGTTATGGGCTAACTAATGACTACAACTTCAGTTTTATTTATGATCTTACCAGTCTGAAGCTGTGCCAGGAGTGTGGATGTTCACTTTAACTCTGGAATTTTGGGGACTCATACAATCATGGAGACAAAGATGTTGCTTCTACAGTTATGGCATTATAGTTTTCCTACCAACTTGAGCTCTCTCTCGCTACTTATTTATTTCAAAGTGTTTTCCTTTAATTTTTATAGTCTTTTTGTGTTTGATTTTGTTTGTTTGTTTTGGGGTTTTTAATTTTTTTTCTTACAGTTTGATATCTCTGATACCACTTTAGGTCGTAGAAAATAAAAATCACCTCCAGAGTGTCAGGTATTGAGTCAGACCTATTGAAGCAGCCCATTTCAAAATCTTAGGAATATTCTGAAAGAACAAGCTTTGAAATTCAACATATAAATGATTAAAAAGCCCAGCGTGAATCTTAAATAATAGATACATATTTATTATTTTTATATATATGATATGTGGTAACGTTACCACTGGATGGTTCTCCACTGGGAATTGGCTACTTTCTGAATTTTTCTTTTAAGCAAATACATTTCTACCCACAAGAACCCTGTGTGTCTCTGTCAGCTGTGCCTTCCCAGAGTGTTCCCCCAAAAGAACGTCCCTGCTGCCATCAGCAGCTGGATCTGGGACCTGCAGCAGCTCCAAGCACAGCTCCCCCTCCCAGGGTTGCTTTCCACTGGTGCAGGAAATGTCTCAGTTATGGGAACTTTTGAAAAGTTCATGGTAAAATTAATTTAAAATTTTGCTCTGCAGGGAGATAGGAAGAGGCTGATACGCACACCCTGATATTTTTAACTGGGATATTTCTACTGTCAGGACAAAATCCATGCTTTATATTTTGCTAAACAGTTACAGTTATTATGTTTAACAGATTCAAAATGCTTAATTCAATTCTATTTGTACTGTAATGTCTTACTCATTATCCCAGGTTGTTTTTTAATGGCATGAGCATTTAAAAGTGCAGAGAGAAGCAAATGGAAAAGGTGTAATGAGTGTTCCCTGCAGGGAGTGCTGCTTCTGTTTCCTAATCACTCAAATTCAATATATTGATTGTAAATTAAGTAAAAGTTTAACCACCCAAGTAAAGAAATTTAAAGAGAAGTTGTCTGATTTGAGAGAAAAAAACATGACTATTCCACTTAGGTTGGGGTATCTTTCTTCCATTAAATTTGCAGTTTTAAGGAAATGTTATTAATATTTTAAAAATAAGAAAGTTAATGTTTCTTCTATGCAAATATCCTCCATGAGCATGCACACTTAATTAAGAAGGTGTAAATTATTTAGTCAAGGGTTTTAGTAGATGTTCAGTCTGCAAGATACTGGGGACTGATTCATGTGTATCTTTGCTTCTGTGTCTGTGAGTAACACATTGAAAGGAATGCTAAAGAAAAATAATCTATATTTAAGCTGGCAAAATCCTTCAGTTTTCAGTGAATTGGGGGCTTTTTATGTACAAGAAAAATGGAAGATAATTAGGGAAAATTCTCTGGTTTTTTGTGTATTTTTGCATTTGGACTAGAATGCTGTGAAAGCTTTCTGAGCCTGCTTCAGTGGGGAAAAAGAAAATTATTCTGTGAAGTGAGAAGTGCATCACGAAGTGAAACTGATATTTGTAAAGCAAATATAGGATGTTTTCAGGGGAAAAACCCAAACCAGAACAAATAACGAAAGAAAAACCAAACCCAACTAAAAACAACAACAAAAAAGGCTCCAAAACATCACCAAAACCAAAGGACAAAAATCCCCCTCAAGCCCTAATGAGCATCTTTTCTGAAAAAGATTGATTAAAATGTCTAAAATGAGAGACTTCAGACTATCCAAGTAAAACGCCTGGAATTTTAAAGGGGCAGGCAGGGGGACAGTCCAATGCCTCTGCAGAACTTTCCCTGGCTTGGTCAGAGCATTTCTCACATCCAGAAGATGCCCAGAAACTCTGAAATTTCCAGGCACAGCACCAAAGGCACTTTAGATCACTCTGAGCTCTCCTTTGCCTTCGTGGTGTGGCTGAAAGGCAGCAGAAAGAGAGAGCTGTAAAGTATAGATGGAGAAAAAAAGCAGGGAAAAGTAGACAAAAATCTGGACAACGGGAAGAAATTAATCCTTTTTTGGAAAATAACAACCACGATAAAATTACCAATAAAATTGTTCATTTTCCAGTGATTGCAGGGACTATAAAATTTATAGAATTGCATAGAAATTGATGTTGAAAGAAAAACTCTGGTGCTGCAACCAGCAAACAGAAATAATCTCTGCATTTTGTATCTTGTTAACAGTGTAAAGCAACCATTGCTTGCCGAACTCGCACAAAATTAAAGAATATTAAGAATACTAATGGAAGACTGAACAACGGGATATGTGTTATGTAGGATTAGTTTTTGTGAGGTGCTACGGAGAAAGCTGACAGGGCAAGTCAGAAAAATAATTACAGTCTGATGTTCAAAGAAAAATGGTATCACTCCTAAAATAGATAAAATCCAATCCCTTTCTAGAGTTATGAAAGCTTCGGGAAAATAAAGATTTATTTTAACATTATACAATAATCTTATTTCCTGCACTTGGACAGGGGAATAAAATAACGTAACTAATCGACCAAATAGTGTAAAAATACAGCTTAGGAAATGTACATTGTTAATTTTAAAATCATGTAATAAAAGAGTGAAGAGAGAGAAAATCTAAAATAGTTTCAGGAAGAGAAGAAGTAAACTAAACGAAAAAGGAAAATTTGCAACAAAATATAATCAAAGAGGCAAAACCACCAAAGCACCAAAACAACCCAAATCGCAGGCAGTGCCTGGAAAAGAAGGTTTCGAAGCAGAACAGAAGAGTGGAGCGAATAAATGCAGAAGAGAAAAATGGTAAAATAACAAAGTTAAGAGACATTTAAAACTTTCCTGCTTGCCAGAGCCGTGAGGGAGATCTGCGGGACCGGTCTGAGGTGAGGGAAGGCAAATGTCTCCGGCGCTGTGCGGCAGGAAAAGCGAATGGCTTCAGTCCGGGCAGGAGAGTGCGAGGAAAATGCGCAGTGCGGGGCGCCGGGGTTTGTTCCGACGGCGGCAGGAGGTGCCCCGGGCCCAGGCAGGTGCCGCCGTCCCTGGGCCGCCGCTGCNTTTTCTCCCCTCCTCTCTTTGCTGTCTCATGGGGAAAAAAAAAAAATCTAGTGGAAAGTTGACCCTCAGCCCCTCCTTTATCCTCCCATTTGAAACCCGCCAGGACAGACGCGGTCCCGCCGTCTTCAGGCAGCGGCGATTGCAGCTGAGATTTCCCTGTCACTCAGGTGGAAAAGGATAGATAGCAGGGAAGGGAAAGGCTTGCTGATAAAGCCCCATCTGTTGTGCTCCACACTGCTGGTTTGGGGCTCCCTGCTGCAGCATTCCCTGCCTGGCTCCCTGAAAATCGCTGAACGCTGGGCATCCGCACCGACACCTCCTCAGCCGCTCCCGGCCCGGAGAACGGGGAGCTTTTCATCGATTAAATCCACTCAATGAGCCAGTTCTGTGGAGTCTAAATGTCAAAATGCCTCGGAGGAAAGGCTTTTTTCCCCCCTTAAGCTTGATAAAGGCATGTACAAAGACCACATGAGTTTACCCGAATGTGGGTGCAATTGTTCAAAACAGATCGAACGCGTCTATATCATTTCAAGGGTTACATTAGACATCTCCGTGGTATATTAATACTTTTTGCTGGCCATTTTACAGCCATGTGCATGTCATGTGTGCCACGAGAGTGGGGGTTTGGGGCTTTTTATGCCTGTTTGAGTGAGTTTTGTGCAAGGGGGAGGAGAAACAAGGAATGGTTGAGCTCTCTAGCTACTGACAACACTGCTCGTGTTTACAGCCTGCGGCACCAAAAACTTCAGACTGGAAGGAATGACGAAGCAGCAATGGGTTTTTCAGAAGCTGAATGATCAAATTTAACAGTGTCAAGAGTTGTATAATAAAAGTTGATTGAGGGGTTGAAGCTCTTATATGAAATAAAACTGAAACCCTCTTGTATTTCTCTGTCTTATTAGCAAGTCTATATTTTTAGCGCTGAGGATCTCATCAGGACTATTCTGGGGTAGTAAAAATGTCTCTTTGGGCAGTCTTTTTATTACTTTTTTTTTGTTTCTCTCAGTCAGCCTCCCAAACTGTGGCAGTTGAGATGAGAAAGATGATAGAAAGTAACACAAGCTGATTTTACCAGACTTGAAAAATTTGCAAAGAAATATAGAGCTGTGGGAATTGCTGCTTTGGGCCAGGAATCACTCCTTACACTCCCCAGACTGGAAAATTCTGTGATTATCTAAAGTTGTTTATTTTCTTTTTTACTACTTTTGATTGAAGATACTAGAAGTTTATGATGTTGCAGTATTTTAGAGTACAGAGCATCTGCTAAAGGACACACACAGTGTTCAGCCTGTGTTTTTTCCAAAAAGCACCCAGAATGTTAGCTTGGATCTTAGGGATTACCCAACAATGGAGTTCCTGCATGAAGGAAAGATGTGTCCAGCCACCAGAAATATGGGGGACAAAATGGGACTTCTGTGAGTGCTTGGGAAGCAACATTTGAGGGATGAGATGGAGAGGAAGCTGACGAGGAAAAATACCTGAGAGATGCTTGGAGCAGCTTCTCAGAGGAGCTGTGTGAAGACCCCTGCAACAGCAGGGGGAACACGGACCTGCATGAACATATGGAACTTCTGAGGTTCTTGAGAGATGTTTTTCCCTCATTCTCTGCTTCATTTTTGTTGGGTGATGGGTTTGAAATGGGCCACACTGGTAGAACTGGCTGAATTTCAGAGGGTTGGGATGATAGTTTCTGAAACTGGCATTCACCACATGAAAAACTTTAACAGCAACCAAATCCTTCATCTGAAAGCATTTCAATTACATAATTATGTGCTGATATTTGCAGGGGAATTTACACCATTAGCAGCCTTCCTTTTGAAGGTGCAATTTCACAATTCATGTTGAAAATGTGGGTTTTTTTAAATTCCAGTTAAAATAAAAGCTTAGTCTAAATTTCCCATTACAAAGCCTGTGCTTTTCAGATACTGCAGTTATCTAAATTAGGGCCAAATTCTGTTCTTAGCTTACCTTTCAGCTTTGAGGCTCTGAATTTACATCTCATTATATTGCAGATGTTTATGGGATGCAGTTAATGTTCTCATTTAAAAGAGAAGAAAATCCCAGGGATTTGTTCTGTGCTGCTTCGTAAAGAAACTCCAATGTCACGGTGGACTGTGTTTTGGGTTGTCAGACATGATACAGAACACCTGGTTTGCATTCACACTACCAGTCTTGTAAAAATTGGGGGGGTGAGCACATTCGGGCCTCTTTTCTTGGCTTTATCTCAGTCAGTGTTTCATTTTCTCCCTGTCTGGCTCTTTGATTTTCAAATGTTTTGCATTACAAAAAAAAAAAAAAATGTATTTTGCTATTTCTTATTCCCCTTATTCCATAGTTAGCACATCTTGGCTTTTCTTCCTCCTCTTCTGTACCTGAATGCTTTCCTCTATGATATTTGTTTTCTCCTATTTTTCCAGCCAAGTTTTCTTTCATCTCTGATGTGTTTTTCCACTCTCCTTTTCCCACCTGCCTTTATCTGTCTTTCCTTCAACTACCTCATTTTTCCTAATATCTGTGCTTCTTGATCTCTCTCAATTCCCCCCATTTTCTCAACCTCTCCATCTTCTCATAATTTCTTGTGGCTCCCTCACCATCTCCTCCCATCACTCTTTGTTACCTGACCCCTTCGTGCCACCTCCCCTCTGCAGCTTCCCCCTGAGCATCTCCCTGCAGATGCAGTTATTGACATTGGGAATGGGCTGAGACAAAAAGAGTCCCCAAAATGATCTGGGTACATGTGGGGAGTGTTTGATTCACACCAGGGTGAGTGTGCACCCATCATCTGCAAAGCCCTGTGAATAGCCAGCAGATTGTTACAGATTGTGTGTTTTGAAGGCCTTGTACCATCCTGTAGAAGGATTTGATGTCTTTCATGGATATATGAGATCTGACTTCTCTCAGCAACATCTCTGTAATTTTTGGAGTCATGTTCCTGTGACAGAAAGCAGATGAGCCATCCTTGGTTTGCTGCATTTGTACAGTGCAAGAATCTAATTTATTAATAATTTTTTAACTTTAATCTCAGTTGTAAACGTTCTAATTGGGAAAACATTGCTGTTCTGAAAACTTTCCCATCTTGTCTTAAAAGGTGGGGTTTTTTCCTAATGTATAAATAAGAAAGTTAAATTAAAATGCTGTTGTTTACAAGTCTGCCAGAAGTTACAGTAGGCAGAAGGTTCTCTGCTTCTGTGACATGCCAATATCAGCAGGTGATCTAAAAGTATTTACTGGGAGGACCATCTGAAGGGACAGGTACAGATTTCACAGGATTTGCTGTTTACTCTTAAGAGGAAAAAGAATGCAAGTCTTTGGGCAGCAGAACAGTGCAAGAATGGGAAACCCTGGTAGAGGAAAGCCAAATTTCAGCATTTTCATGCTTTGAGATTTGGTTTGATTTAGTTTTTTGAATCCATACTGAAATCTTCTCATGGAAGAACAAGGTCTCAATTTCTCTGTACTTAGTAATAACTTTCTTTCATCCTCTAATATTAAATGACAGCACTAATAACGTGCAATATCAAATTAAGAAGCATCTTGTCCTGGTCATCCAAAGAGTCTGCTATGATGTAAATAAACCCAGCATTAACTCAGATGTGAAATTCACTGCATTGAGATAAGCAAAGCCAAAGAACAAAAGTTCTAGTTGATTAGAACTAGATGAAGTTGATATCCAGATTGGTGTAAACTCTGGGTAATTGGCTTGAAATATTATCCAAAGATGGATGGTATGGATAATTGGTTTCAGCATCCCTGAAGATCACCTGTATTTCTTGAGACAATTAATAATTTGTGTTTTGAAGATGCTTCCCATTTTCTCAATCAGCCCCATCTGAGAAGGGCTATTCATCTGCTAATTTACTTGTCAAGACTTGCTAGTCAATGCAGGACAGAAGCAACAAGACCTGTGGGTAATTTAAGAGATGAATTTGTGCTGGTGGCTTTCAAGATTCCCAACCACTGTAACGGACATCAAACACATCTCTGAAACAGGGATCGCATGGTAGAAGAAAATAAGCAGGCCAGGAATTATTATCTTATTTTACACAAGGTTTCTAGAGAAAGATAAAACCTATATATGCACAAATATAGGTATGATGCAAGTCCTCTACTTAAAATACTTGTGTATAGAACAGAATCACAGAATATCCTGAGCTGGGAGGGAGCCCCAGGATCACCCAGCCCAGCTCCTGGCCCTGCACAGACCCCCCAACAACCCCACCCTGGGCATCCCTGGCAGCGCTGTCCAAAGGCTCCTGGAGCTCTGGCAGCCTCGGGGCCGTGCCCATTCCCTGGGGAGCCTGGGCAGAGCCAGCACCCATGGGGGAAGAACCTTTCCCTGAAATCCAGCCTGATCCTCCCCTGGCACAACTCCAGCCATTCCCTGGGTGCTGTCCCTGTCCCAGAGCAGAGATCAGAGCTGCCTCTCTGCTGCACCTCATGAGGATGTTGAAAACCCCAATGAGCTCTCCCCTCAGGCTCTTCTTCTCCAGCTGAACAGACCAAGTCCTCTCAGCCACTTCTCATACACTTCCTCCAGACCCTTCCCCAGCCTTGTGGCCTCCTTTGGATGCTCTCTAAGGGCTTAATGTCTTTTTTTATATTATGGTGCACAACGTGCCCCTAGGACTGGAGGTGAGGCCTCTGCAGAGCAGAGCAGGACAATCCCCTCCTTTGCCTGGCTGGAGATGCTGGGCCTGATGCTTCCAGGACAGGGATGTCTCTCTTGGCTATCACTGCACTTCTGACTCACATCCAACTTGCAATTGACCAGGAGCTCTTCCTGCAGCTGCTTTCCAGCATCCCATTCCCCATTCTGTCCACACACCCACTCCAGGTGCAGAATTGGCCACTTCCCCTTGCTGACCTTCATGTGGCCCAGTTCTCTCATCTGTTGAGGTCTCCCTGCAGGGCCTCCTTTTTCTTTGAGGGAGTCGACAGCTCCTTCCTGTTTTGCATCATCTGTGAACTTGCTCAATTTCCCTTCCAAGCCTGCATGGGACTTTATGAAGGTGTTGAAGAGCACAGGGATGAGGATGGAGACCTCTGGAACCTCACCAGTGACCTATGCAAGGCTGATGTCACCCCAGTCACTGTCACCCTTTGTGCCCAACCCATGAGCCAGTTGCTCACCCACCCTATGATGTATTTATCCAGTGGTGGGATGGACATTTTGCCCAGAAGAATCCTGTGAGAGACAATATGGAAAGCCTTGCTGAAGTCCAAAAGAATTTCATCTACTGGCTTTCCTAGACTGACCAGGTACTGTTCCATACTTAAATAGAAGTAAATCAGGTTAGACCAGCAGGACTTTCCCCTCATGAAGCCATGCTGGCTGCAACCAATGGCTGCATAGTCCTCCAACTGTTTTTCAATACTTCCCAAAATAATCTTTTCCCATTATTTTACTGGGCATTGAGGGGACACTGGCAGCCCCCAAGTTTCCAGGGTCCACCTTTCTACTCTTCTTGAAAATCAGGAGAACATATGCCTACTTCCAGTTGGCTGGGACCTCTCTGGATTCCCAAAATCACTTCAAAAAATCATCAAAAGAGGCTTTATTATGACATTAACAGCTCTTTGAAGATGTTTTGACAAATCCCATCAGCCCCCATCAATTTTTAGGGCTTGAGCTGGGGCAGCAGATCCTGCACAATTTCAGGGTCAATTGGGATTTGATAAATCTCACAATCATGGTCCTCCAGCAGAGGACCCTGAGACCCCCTTGTCCATCATCCATTCTTTGCCTCCATCTTCAACAAGAGTGACTGACCAAGGGGGCCCCAGTGCCCTGAGAATCAGTTGAAGCCAGTGCCATGTCAAATGAGACATTCATTAGAGATTGAGAAGGCAAATGTGAAATAGCTGCCAAATAGCAAAAGCATTTCAATAGAAGGAACATCAGAAAATAAAATTGCATATTTTACACCTGATATTTTAAAAGGAGAGCAAATTATCACTGTCAAGAAAATCCTTATCTGTATGTGTGAAAATGGATAGCAACAATCAAAAATAAAGAAGTGCCCGAAGCATCAGGACAGGATGAGGTTTGAACAGTACAATGTCATGAGAGTTCCTTTGCAGAAGAGCTACCAGCACTCGGTGAGGTCTCCCATTCCTGTACATCTGAGCTCCTGATCCCTCCTGAAAGCAGCCAGCTTGGTTAAACAGGTTATATCTGATCTGTCCTTGCCTTTGCATGGGACTAGATGTAACAAATATCCCAGAAACATCAGGCTATGCACATCTGTCTTTGCAAAGGTCAGACCTTTGTTATTTCAGTGGCACATCTCTTGCTGCTGGTTCTGCAGAGTTGCACTGCTATAATTTTTTTTTTTTTTTTCTGTGATAAGTAATGGAGAAGATGGGCATGTTTGGAGACATGTAGAGAAACCTCAGTGTTGGCAGTGGGAGAAGTGACACATGAAGTTAAAGTGAAACCAATCCAATTTATGCTTTTGAGTAAAATATTGTGGATTGTTGCATTGCATTTTGGTGTAATAATGCTACAGCTCAGGAGAATGCCTTACCTTTAGGTTCAAGAGGTCTGGTGTCCAATGGTTGCTCTGAAAGTCTGTGAAATCAAAGGATGCTGTTTCACTAGAAGCAGTCAAAAGGACTGAAATCCACATGGCTACAGGATTGGTACTGGATTTACTGCTTGGGTTTATGCAACATAAAAACCTCCAACCTGCTACTCCCTGTTGATATTCTCTGGTTACTCTTTCCCCATCTTCTCTCATTCCTTTTCAGTGTGATCTGTCTCTCACTCTCATGATGATCTAAAATATTTCAGCCAGATTTGACTTAATTTCTTAACCCCCTCACCCTCATTTTTTGTGATCAATGTGAGAAAAGATTTTGTTTTGCAATTAAAATAAATCCCTGAGAAGAGAAATATAAATAGTGTATTGATGATTGAAATATCGAAAATGTTAGAGCTTTTAAATTGGAACAATTATAGGCAAAATATTTATTGAAAAGTTTTATCCATAATGCCTTTCATTATGTAATTTAATAATGGCAACTGCCCATGAACAGTTACTCCTAACCTTCTCTTTCACTTTCATACTTAATCAGGAGGAGTTTTAGCAGAAGGCTAAATGTTTCAAATTTGTGTTATAAACTTGTCTGACATAATCCTGCTTTCATTTAAAAAAAAAGAAAAGGGAAAACTTTAGAGGATGTGTTCTTTCTTAAAAGTTTCTTCCCTTGACTGAAGAATAAAGGCAGCAAGAGTGGAGTATTAGGAACAATGAAGGAAAGAGAGGGGCAATGGAAAAGTGAACTGAAAGGTGGCAGATGTACTTTTTATTGTCAGTAACATTTTCAGGACTTTAATAAATATTTTTAGGCACGGAATTTCCATTACTCTGTGAAGTACCTGCTATACTTCTGATCACTGCAAAACCTGGTGCATCACTATGGCTCAAAATGTCAAATATCTTCACTATGTATGTATGTTCTATAGATAGAAAATGAGGTTTCCTAAATGCTTCAGTCTTTTACATGAAATTCTTATATTCTTTGCACTTTAAGTCTAATGGTTGTCATTACCAACTCAAAAAACCCCAGCATTTTAATTAAATAGCTAATTTACATCCAGCATTCATAGCTTTGTTAATTCATGTTATGTTCATAACATTTTTCATATCTTAGTTTACTGTGCTGTGGGGGTTGTATCTGATTATTATGAACAATTAAACAGGCTGTACTGTTGGGATCTTGAAATATCCTTAATCAAATTTAGTTGTTCTGCTACAGCCATATTCTAACTAATCACAGAAAAGGATTTTAAGGACCCTATAATATTCAGTAATGATTGCCATTTTATCAGCATCAGACATTGCTCAGTAGTACTGCTGTATCTTTTGAGATAAAACACTGTATTTTTTCTGTGTCAATGGAGCTTGAAATGGAGGGGGAAAAATTCCACTACAAAACCATTGCAATACATTTTTTATTTTAACAATTATTTTGGTTTTTACTTTCCTACCATTTAAAAATTAAGATGCTGGAAATGAAGATCAGAGTTCTAATTACCCTACCAAAAAAATCATCTGGGCTTGCCATCCTCCCTTACCAAATGGAGAAAAAGGTCTCAGAAACTTGCTGTAATTAATCTGAAAATGCAAAACTTGTTCAGCACTTGTGCGAGAGCCACAAACTGCGCAGACATGAAACCCAGCAGTGGATTTAGAGACCAGGGCACCAAATTCTTCGAATATTCAGAACTTCCACTTTTTTATTTTCTATACCAGAAAAGCAGCGCACATCTGATTCTTGTTAATGCTATCAGTGTGTTTACAGGTTTCAGAATTCTGTGTAGATCATAAAAACATCTTGTATAAATCTGGACATATATGATGATGTAGCATGTTAATAAATTTATTTAGAGTTGCTGGTAAAATAACAAAATTTTGGAAGTGGTTTAAAACAACCCAACTCAACATTCAATGAAATCTCTCCTTAAACAGAAAACTAAACCCTACACAGGGAAGAAGCTATTTATTCTCCCCCCATTATATAAGGAATTTGAGGCTGGTGTGTGACAAAACTCTGCAAGAAGTAAAAGTATATTTCATATGAAAATATGTTTATAAACTTTAGCTGTCCAATTTCTAAAGGCAAGTTTATAATTTAAAAAGCAGAAAGAAAACCCTGTCTTGCCCATAAGGGACATTTGCAGAAATTAAGATTTTAATTTAATGAAAACTTGTTGCCTTTTTAATATATTCAGTTTATATTTCACAAAAAATGGTGAGTAGTTGTAATCTTCAAGCTTCAAACAATGTGTGCTGTTATTTTAAAAGTAAAACATATGGATCTATTTATGGCTACATATAGGCAGAATATTTAAATTATAGATTTTTCTGGTATTTTTGTTTTAGCTTGCTAAACATTCCATATCACATCTAGACTTCTCGCTGGAGTGGTGTCTTCTGAAAATATTTTCTTGTAATTTAAAACAATAATGAAAAATATAAAACCACTAATAACTTATAAATAAAAGCAAACATCCACTTACATCACAAAGAATTTACTCACCTCGGGAATGTAGCTGAGGAAATGGTTTCCAGCCAGACTGGAATGTCATAAAAATGCTGTACATTGACTGGCAGTTCTGGCTTTTCTCATGACAAGAAATTCCACTGCAAGTCAGGTGAAACTAATCCTAATAAACCCTTTGATTTATCTAGACCTTCTTAGGTAACTCAGCTTTTAAGGCCTCTATCTGGATATATTTTTCCTGTAAAGGAGCCACTGGGGCAAAGAAGAGCTCTGGGAGCACGAGGGCTCCTGGCACTGTGGTGTCACCCCAGTAGAGAGAGGCACAGCAGGATGTGCTCAGTACACCTTTTTTAGCTGCATTAGAAGTGAACCTCCAAGTGGATTTTAACACCTACCTTTCTCATGTGCCTTCCTCTGGCTGCACTTAGAACATCCTGGTCTGGCTTCCTTCTTTGGTGAATCGGAACTGAAGGAAGGATGTGAGTGGTCTTGCTTATAAAGAACATCCAAAATGCATTGGCAGGGCTATGATTTGGAAGGGTTATAATTTCTTTCCTCCTTCTCCAATCTAATGTCAGATGGGAATATTGTTCTAAGTTCATCCCATCCTTTAGTTACACAATGGAGGTTTTTACATCATGTATGTAGAGTGCAGGAGACCAACCCATGGGCACTTCTGGAGAAGCAAGAAATTTCTGATTTGTTCTGCTTTGTGGGTTGTGTTGCTTGTTTTTTGCCTTTGGTGTTGGCCATTATCACATGCTGAAGACAAAGCCCCATCATAAAAAGAAGTCTATTGGTTTGGCACCTTCCTTCCATGAATTATAAAGTGATCAAGTGGTCTGGGTTGAAAAGCACCATTACAGTTCCAGTCCTTGCCATGGCAGGGACACCTTCCACTGTCCCAGGCTGCTCGAAGTCCTGTCCAGCCTGGCCTGGGACACTGCCAGGGATCCAGGGGCAGCCCCAGCTGCTCTGGGCACCCTGTCACAGGGAAAAATTCCTTCCTAATATCCTAGCATTCACCCAGCTCCCATCAGTGGGAAGCCATTCCCTCTGTCCCGTCACTTCAGGCTTTGTCAATAATCTCTCTCCATCTTTCTTGTCAGCTCTGTCCAGATACTGGAAGGTCACAGTTAGGTCATCCTGGAGTGTCTCTTCTCAAAGAAGGTACTTTCTTCCTCAGAGAAGCAGAATGATTTAATGATTAAGAAAAAAAGCACCACCCCCATGCCCAAAAAATAAATTAGGCTTTGCTAACCAGGCATTTCACCTGCTCCATGGGCATGAGGTCCCATGGCCTCCAGTTGTATTTCTACCTCAATCATGGTGGGAAACAGCAACCTTTGAGCATCCAATGCTAAAAACATGCCACTGAGTGCTGGGTTTCTGACTAATTTGTGAAGAATTAGAAAAGGCCACTGAACTTTGTGGTCTGTAGAGAAGGCAAAGGGCTCCTCTTGGCTTCTTTGTGCTGCTGTCTTGTTCATCCTTTCCCAGGAAGTTCTGATTAGACCCTGGCCTCTTCTGCCAAGGAAGATGTTGGTTTGTAGAACAGTGCACAGATGAGGACTTGGAGCTGGTGCTCTTTTTCCCCCTTCTCCAGTGGGAAACCTCTTCCTTCCTCTTCCTCTATTTCCTTCTCTCCCACCCTCAGGACACTCATTGATCCCAGGATTCCACAGTGCTGCTCCAGCAACCTGCTCAGGAAATGGAGAAAGACTAGTGGCCACTAAGGGGAGGGGGAAGAGCACTGCAGGCTGGCACTGGCTCCTCTTTTCCCACCCCTGAAGGAGAGAAGGGATGCACTGTAGGACTGTCATGGCCTGGGGACACCAGACAGGGCAAGGACACAGCAACTCAGCGGCCAAGTACTGCAGAACAGTCTGACTCAGCCACGCAGGGCAGGAGGCTGAGGCATGAAGCTGCCACAATGAACATTGTGGGTGACTGGGAGCCTGGATGGAGTGCATGGCCAGCATTGCTGCTGCTGTGGTGTTGGTGTCATCCATCCTAACACTGGGAGAGTGTGGGTCGGGTGCTGTCCAGCAGCAGTGACCTGAGTCAAGACTCTGCCAGGGCACTGCTGACTCCAGGGAAGCGGCCAAAAGCCTCTGGTGTTGGGCAGCACGTGGAAGAGTCCACAGCATTTTGTACAGCCTGGCTCATGTACTCCTGAAACCCTTTGTGTTTGAAGGGACCTTAAAGCCCACCCTGTCACACCCCTTGCCATGGGCAGGGACACCTTCCACTGTCCCAGGCTGCTCCAAGCCCTGTCCAGCCTGGCCTTGGACACTTCCAGGGATCCTGGGGCAACCACAGCTGCTCTGGGCACCCTGTGCCAGGGCCTGCCCACCCTCACAGGGTTTCTTCCCAGTATCCCATCTAACTCTGTCCTCTGGCGGTGGGAAGCCATTCCCCTTGTCCTGGCACTTTAGGCCCTTGTCCAAAATCCCTCTCCAGCTCTCTCAGAGAAACTTCAGGCACTGGAAGCCTGCAATAAAACCTCCCCAGAACCGTCTCCAGGTTGAACAATTCCAGTTCTCTCAGTGTTTCCTTACAGGAGAGGTGCTCTAATGATGAAATGTTCCACTTGTGTGAAACACAGTCACAGAAAGGAATGGTACAGATAACACCAGAAGAAAGAACTTTTCTCTACCTCTGTCTTGCCCTTGGTCATCACCCTCTGTTGTGTGAGTCAAGGACAGGCAGGAGAGGGTGCTCTTCACAGCCACCAAATGGGCCTTGTATTGATGACACTCAAGGGGGTGACACCAGGACAAGGGGAGAGGAGGAAGTCTGGAGCTACAGCATCCAAACCAATTCCTGCTTCCCTGGTGCCTGGGCAGGGCATTTTGGTGAAGTGAATCCTGCTCCTCCAAGAGCTACTTGACAATCACCTCTGCCACCATGGCCTGGGTGGGTTCTTTTCAATTTCCTTTTCTCAGCTCTGACTCTCTCAAATCTAAGGGCATTGACTTGAATGGAAATTTTTATTAAGCAATAAGCATGAATAAGCATTGTGCAGCCTTAAAAACTTGTCCTTCTATTTACTGCACGCAACACTTGTGGACATTTATTTTTGCTAGCGGCATGACAGCAGTGCTGGGCTGAAAGCATTGCACAAGGAGAGCTGTGCTTTTTCACAGCCCCAGCTGAGCCACACACAGGCTGGGAGAGCATGTTGGTCAGTTCTGAGGATGGGCACTGCAGCTACACATGCAAGCAATCTACTCCCTCCAGTTTTCCCAAGAGGGCAATAAGAACGCAGAACCCTTGAAGCAGATAAAAGCATAAAGATTGGAACCATAGAAAAGATGGTGAAATAATGTCTCGGGCATTATTTCAGTGAGAACAAAAGCCAAGGGTCTTTTTCACAAGTTTTGGGGCGATGCAGGCCCATGGATGAATGATGGTCTATTAGCTGAGAATGAGGCTTTGAGTAGATGAAAATATTGTTTCTTATCTGGTTACGACATTGTTTTTAAGTGACTTTTGTTGTATGGCGTCAAGATAAAAAATCAAGAACAGTTATTACTTCATAATTTAAAGGGTACTTCATTTCAAGATGTAAACACAGAAAATCTGTATTTAATTTTTAAGGGGAAATGGTATAATTTTATTTTTTTTTTCAGTATTTTCACTTGATTTTTCTGTTGTTCAAATTTCTTTCATTTGCATCAGGCTGAGCCTGGCCTTGTATATGATTAGCAAATAACCAAGCTAGAGCCTTCCTCAGAAAACTTCTGATTCTTTCAGATCCCTATGACAGTGCTTACACAGGGAATTTCCCCCAGGGAATTTGGTTGTATATTCACCAAACATGCCTCTTCAGGTGCATAGTAGTTGAAAATTTAGCTGAGAAAGGTAATTACATATTTTTGTCAGTAAAGCTATTTAAAAAAAATCTTTTGCCTTTTCCTAAAAGTTATAATTCTGATTGAGGATATGATATGATATGATGATATGATATGATATGATATGATATGATATGATATGATATGGGATGCAGTCTCTTCTCTCTCAATTTATATAATTTTCTACTATCCCCTTTCAAGCAACACAATTTTATCATGTAATTTTTCTGTCAGCCTAGAAGTAATAAAATTCCACACTGAGTAAATATATTGAGCACCAAATATAATGAGAACCAAATCTTCAGGTGATTGAAGTCAACAGGTCTGAGTGGAGTTTGGTTGGTCATTTTAAGCCATCTGTAAATCTTGACTCATGGTTCTGTGTACCCGGTATAGAAACTCCCAGTAATACCACCTTGAGAAACCTGTGCAGATGGGCACAAAGGACCAACCTTGCAACAAAAAAACTAACTTTGAACTGAGGAAAAACATGTCTTTGTTCAGGATGGCCTAGTTACCTCCACACCCATGGGGGTGCCTGTGACAGCTCTGTCCTGCCCGTCTCCACCCCTGTGCAGGGCTGGAACTGGTGGGCCACTGAAGACAGAAGCAGAAGAGCCACATTTTGGGGAAGCCCCATTCCAGTGTGGCCATGGGGCCAGGGGGATCCAGAAATGACCACGGTGGTGCCTGCAGAGCATGAGAAACTTGGCTGATTCTGCATCACCTAGTGGTGCTGACACACAGAAGGGATCACTCCTTACCTCTGCAGGACCCACAGACATGTGTCTCCCAGAAAGAGCTGGCACAAAACACCTCTCTGAAGTGTTTCCACACTTATCTCTCCTATTTGTCATCCAACTCTTCTAAGAAGAGCTCTAGGATGTGTGTTGTCTGGCTTTAGCTAAATATGCTCCTCTTTGACTCCTGAGTAAAAGATGTTCCCAGAAGTGCCCTGTGAGTGGGATGTGCTACTCCAAACTTCCATATGATTGCTAGGATTATCAGTCTTACTTATAACCGGTGTCATCTATAAAGTCAAATTGCATTTAATGAAAGGTTTTACATAAGAGGAATGGATGCTTGGTTTCTTTTGTGCCTATGAAGAGCTGTTAATCATTGCCAAGATGATGCTTATATGGCTGGTGGCAGGTCCCCCCTTGGTGTTTTTTTGGGAATTGGGAAGAACAAAAGCCTCAGCTGAGGCTGGGACACATCACCCAGCTGTGGAGCACACTGTTTCCCTTTCTGTGAATGGGCCGAAATGCTACAATAAATGATAGATTTCATTGAAAGGAGGTTTCTCAGTTTTGCTGAGCAGATGGACTAAAGCTTTTTCCTTTCCTTTCCTTTCCTTTCCTTTCCTTTCCTTTCCTTTCCTTTCCTTTCCTTTCCTTTCCTTTCCTTTCCTTTCCTTTCCTTTCCTTTCCTTTCCTTTCCTTTCCTTTCCTTTCCTTTCCTTTCCTTTCCTTTCCTTTCCTTTCCTTTCCTTTCCTTTCCTTTCCTTTCCTTTCCTTTCCTTTCCTTTCCTTTCCTTTCCTTTCCTTTCCTTTCCTTTCCTTTCCTTTCCTTTCCTTTCCTTTCCTTTCCTTTCCTTTCCTTTCCTTTCCTTTCCTTTCCTTTCCTTTCCTTTCCTTTCCTTTCCTTTCCTTTCCTTTCCTTTCCTTTCCTTTCCTTTCCTTTCCTTTCCTTTCCTTTCCTTTCCTTTCCTTTCCTTTCCTTCTTTTTGTTTAGGACAGGGATTCCATATTCTTGTCCATAAATCCTGGACAGGAATCTAGGAGGGAGCAGGAGGTTTGAGCAGAGTTGGGGTGGGCAAGGCTCTGTCCAGTTTTGGCATTTGAGCCACGACACTGCTCCAGCTCCAGCTGAACTGCTGTTGCCTGGGACATTCTGTTCCTGCCAGTGCTCCACCACAAACACATTCCTGAGCAGCACACAACATCTTCATTTTGCTGTTGATGGATGGCACGGGCTCAGCATCTCCCTGGCTGCAGGAGGGGCAGATGGGAGCACAGCTACTGCGCTGAGGAGATTGCCAGCTCTGGGAAATCCATGGAAACCACCCAATTTCTTCAGCATCTCCTCCTTATCTTCCACCTGAACTCATCTTGTTCTGGAAGAATAGGTTGTGTGCAGCCCCACAGACGTGGAAGAAATACATTACTTAGCAGAAGTTCCACTGGACCTGATATTTTCACCAGGAGTTTTGTTTTGCCCCGAGTGCGATTTTAAAGTACAAACTTGGTGTTCTCAGCTGCAATGCTCCATTGTCACATGCCTAGAGAATGCTGTGGCATTTTTATACTGCAGTGTGACCTACCTGTGCCAGAGACTCAGGTAATTTTAGTTGTCTCATCCTAGTCAGAGAATATATGTTTTACTATGCTTTCAGTTATAGCAATTATGTTCAGTGATTCAAAGTTCTGCTAAATAGAAAAAAAAAAAAAAAAAAAAAAAAAAAAAAAAAAAAAAAAAAAAAAAAAAAAAAAAAGCTAAAATATATGTGGTTTCTTAGGAATTTAACTTATATCATGGAGTTATTTTTCTGGTGCCCAGAGAAGCTGGGGCTGCCCCATCCTTGGAAGTGTTCAAGCAACAGGTCTTGGACCAACTTGGTGTCATGGAAGGATTCCACTTTTACTGTCCAAAGTCAGAAAATGGTGCATTTAGACTACCTTTTCCTCAAAGAAACTTGGGAACTTCCAAGACTGCTTTCAGTGAGTGATGAAGCAATTAATAAATGCACAAAAGTTTTGTTTTGTCAGCAAATGTTTTGGGAAGCCAAATGTGTGTTCAGTAATGAAGCAATAATGAACAAGACGAGGAGGAATTTTCTGTTAGGCATACATTGAGCAATAAGCAGTTGTACTATTTAATCTGGTTCTCTAGGACAACATCTAATAAATGATCCATTGTGTGGGGGGGCATCTATGCTTATGGGCTTGCTGTGAAAATCATGAAACTCGTAATAACTCAAACTTTGAGTGTCTGACAATGTAGATAGTGAGTGAATTGAAGAAAAACTTCAAAGGCTGAGTCTCCAGACACAGAACAGTGAGTTTGTTGGAACACATTTAGCAAGCATGTAATTACCATGCCATTTCTTGATTCTGCAGGTTTTCTAGGATTCAGAATTGCCTCATTTTTTAATCCTCAAAATGAAAACAATGTTCATCTGTTTGGATCAGGTTTTGAAAGGCTTGATTTATCAAGGCTGGTTAAAGATCTGAGTGCTTGAAAAGGACAATGGAAGGAAAACACTATCAACACTTAAGGCTGACTATCCATAGCAGCATCTGGCCTTGATATCCTCTTAGATCTAGGATAGATCAATTCTGCTGTTTGAAATCCTGCAGTGGAAAGGTCTCATTCCCCTCCAGATGTTCCATAAGGTTTTTCTTTCAGTTGGCAGCATCTCCTTGAAATAGTTTGAAATAATACAGTCTTTGGGGCTGAGGGAAGGTTTAAGGCAAAAGCCTGGTGAGTCCTCAAGAAATAATTTTCATGTTTAGAATGTTCTTTGTTCTTGTACTTTGGTTTTTTGCAGAGGTCAGTGCTTTATTGTTGTCCTCTTAATAAGTGATACATTTTTTTCTTGTTTCTCCTCCCTCAAGGGCTCAGTTTTGTGCAATGCTGCACTGCATTGTGTAGGTTGTGTCTCTTGCTCCACAGGAGTGTAGATTTTCCCAAGGATGAGCAATGAACCAAGGGAAATCCTGAGTCACAATAAAGGGCACATGGGACCCAGCAGCACTTGTGTGCTCTCATGTCCTCACCTGGACAGAAGGATGTTGTGGCAGTCGGTGTCCTCTGCTCTTCCCTTACCCACATACATCAATTTCCTGATTCCTATTTCCCAAACCTGACTCTCAGTTGTTTGAGTGTGGCTACCTGAAATTAATCCAACCAAATTATTAGTACATAATAATATTACCCTGATCTGGTGACCAGCAGGTCAAATCAAGAGTGAGTGGCCAGACATGGGCCCTTCTGCTCCTGCCAGCTTTGGCTATTTAAAGGCATCGTCAGTGAAGAATATGAAATCCTCCCTGTGAGGGTGGGCAGGCCCTGGCACAGGGTGCCCAGAGCAGCTGGGGCTGCCCCTGGATCTCTGGAAGTGTCCAAGGCCAGGTTGGACAGGACTTCGAGCAACCTGGGACAGTGGAAGTGGTCCCTGCCATAGCAGGGGGCAGGACAGGGTGGGCTTTAAGGCCCTTCCAACCTAAACCATTCTGTGATTCTATGATTTTGTGATTCTGCATGTCTGCCTTTGCTAGAAATATTGAGGTTTGTGGTTTTTCCCTCTTTTGTAAAAAAGTGAATTTAAAGACCACAGACCAATACCCAAATTTGTTTTCAGTGTTGAGCTGGATGAAGGAACATCACTGACATACTTGGTATGATTTGCTAGTGTAGCCTTCATGTTGGGAGAGAAAGAGGCTTGCAAATTCCTGCTCCAGCTTAAGTGTATTGACCTGGCAAGAATGGATATTCTTCAGCCACAAAAACTTTACCTGAAATGGAAAAGAAAACCAAGAAAGAAGGCCAGAAATGCCATCCAGTAAGGCTGTCAGCACAGATCTGAGATCCCTGGGCAGTGCAGGCTGAAAAATAATTCAAAGAACTTAAAAAGTTGTCAACAAAATCAAAGCAGCAGCTGAACTAAGTCTGTGTTTCTAAATCAATGGGTTTGTTTTGCATTTCTGTCTTTCACTCCTCTCTCTAGATGGAGCTGCTTGTAAAATAGTCCGGGCAGCTGATTAAAATATGTTTTCAGTTTGTTCTGGTCACAGTTATCCTGATTATGGAATTTAATTTTACATTCATATTTTCCCAGCCTTCATGCCTTTGAAGTTGCTGTGGTTCATAACTTTGGTATCAAGGAAATCAACCTGTGCCAAAGACCCTTAGAGGAAAACAGAGGAGTAAATCCTGCCTTGCTCAACCCTGCTCAGGGTGAAGCCCACAGGGAGCTGACACCTCCTCCTGAGCCTCAGGTGTCCTCTGACAGCTCCTTTGTGCTAAAATCATGGCAACTGGGACACATCCAAGCAGGATGACTTTTCCAAGGGCTGCCCTGGCTTTGGTCCTGCTTGCTCTCTGTGTTCTCCACCTCAAGGTGAGCGTAATAAAGAAGGTGGAAATCAGGAAGAATAACTGCAAGTTGTCATGATGGATGTCAGAGAGGAAAACTGATCAACTTTGCTTAGACCTCCGGGGAACAAGCAGTACAAGGGGAACTCTTACAGTGCTCACAGCAGAGAAATCCCAGAATGATGCTTGGAAAGAGGTGAAAGTGTCCAGAGCAAAGCAGGCACCAAAGAACACTTGAGCTCTGGCATGGGATTCAGGCTTGTGTGGGCTTGAGGGTGGGAAGAGAAAGCTAAAAGTTGGGCTCTGGAATCTTTAGAAGATCCCAGAAATGGCATTTTGAGGTTATCTACACAAAAGCCAGCATTTGTTTTTATGGTCCAGTCAGTAACATTTCCTCTCCTAAGGGATCCACAAACAGGTAATGGGCAGTCACTTCTCCCACTTGCTCTGGGCGTGTTTCAGTGCAACACCTTTTATCTGGTAAATATTTCAAATATTAATTATTTCTGGAGGGAAGTTGTCTTTGACTTCTCTCAGACAGCATGAAACCAATTCTTTTCAGCTCCCAAAGCAAGAGTAGAGACAGCAAAAGTCTGAAAATATCTGGAGATGTTTCCTCATGTTGGATTGATTCAAAGAGGCTGCTGGGACTCAGTAGAATTTAGAAATTTTTTCTCCTTTTTTGCATAAATACAACTCTGATTATATGAAATACAGACTTGGGTTAAGCCTAAATATTCAGAATTATAACTTTTCAAAATGGCATGTTGAGAGGTTGCAGTATTTCCCTAAATATAGAACAACCATCTGTATATTTAAGAACAGTAAGCATTGTCATTTAGAAATAACAATAAATTCATTTATTGCATCTGTTCTTTAAGTATTTATTATGCAGATTTATCTGTGAAGAAATAAATAAAACAATACACAAAAAAGAAAAAAGAACAGAAATGTGTCACATCTTTATATTTCTGGTGAAACAAAATGTATTGTTTTCTGTAGAAAATTCTGGCTGAACTCAGGAAATTGAACTTCAGAAATAAAAAGAATGGCGGGGGGAAATAAATAAAATTCTAATAAGTAAAACTCATTGGAAGTTTATTTAGTAATTTTTAAATTTGGTTTATTTATTTACACCCTGCTATACCTATTATTTTTAATAAGAGCTTATAATGTTAATAACTTATGAGAAGTTTTATAACTTACTGGAAATTTAATAAGTTTTTAACCTTCTAATAATTTATTAGAAGGATTGTTTAATAAAAAATAAATGGAAAAACTTCTGAAGCAAGTTTAATGAACTTCAGGAAAAATAAAAATAGCGGGGTAAATAAAATTCTAATTAGTTTAATAACATCTGTCTTCTAATATCTTTATTAACGACCTGTTTTTAATCAAATTGTGGAAAAAAATTCTTTCTCATGGAGATTGGAAAACCTCCTAAAGTAGTTGTGAGATGCAGATAATAGCATCAAAGAATTCTCCTGCATTATTTCTCTGAGCTTCTGTTCAAGTGACAGCTTTCTGCTGTTTTGTGTGCTCCTCAAAGAAAGAGAAGTTCAAGGGGTTTTAAATATGCATTTTGAAAACTGATCATGGTTGCAATTGACTGCAATTGATTGCAATTGATTGTAATTTCAGAAAATGTAACCTCTCAGTCAGTTTTGTAGTGAACCCCAGGCTGAGCTGACAGATTAAAATAGAGGCTTGATGGTGACATATGAACAAAAAGAGAAAGAAATTACAGCTCTTCACTTCTCTTTGCACATAGAAACACCCGCAGGACTCAAAAAGAAACCAAGCAGTTCTTTGAACTTCAAAAATACTGCTTAAATAGATTTCTGCTGAAGGCAAAATGTTTACAGACTACATGAAGAGAAACATCTGCTGGTGGATGGCAGCTGAGAACTGAACGTGGACCACAGTAGGACAACATCTGGAAATGACACAGTGTTGTCTCCCTGTGAGAAATGAGATTTCATGGTATCATTGGAAAACTGCTCAGTCCTGTGACTGTTTTTGTTGCCCTTTTTCCACTGGCCAATTTGCCTGTGAATGAGCAAACCCCAAAACCTTCTGGTGTTTTCCAGCAGCTTTTCCAGTGCTGAGGATGAGTGAAGTTCATGTAATTTATGAAGCCTTCTGTCTTCAAAACCCAAACTGCAAGGCTTTCTGAGAAGCAGCACTTGAATGTGGTTCAGCAGAGGGGTTGAAATGATATAGTGGGAGATGAAATGTTTGGGACTTGCCCAGCAACTTGCACTGTGCTGCAGCAAAGGAACACTCTGCCCAAGCCTGACAAATAATTGCTGTAAACCTGCTGCTGGAGGCATGGTCCCCTTCCTTAAATCAGGTTGTGTGGGCACAAAGCTTTACTTCATGTTTCCATCCTCTAGAAAGCTTAGGGTATGTCAGCATCACCCATGGGACAAGTTCTTAGTCTGAATTTTCATTTTCCTTTGACTCCAGCAGTGCAGAAGGAAAGAGTCTTGGCCAAATATTTATACATTTATAAATATATTGATATTTCTTCACCTAGTACAGTGAGAGGTGTGGGAGCAGAGATGCCCTGTCTGGCCTTCTCATCCCAGCCCATGGTCAACACTCTCATAGAATTCAAACTTTGATCCAAAAGGAGGATTTAGCCACCAGCATTTGCTGATTGTTCCTAAATCCCAGCCTCACAGTCGCCCTGCTGCCATCAGCTCAGTTTGGTTTTTTTTTGTGAGGACAAAGTGGTTTAAGCTACCCAGGGAATGGCTGGAGCTGTGTCAGAGGGGTTTAGGTTGGATATCAGGAAGGTTCTTCCCCCATGGGTGCTGGCACTGCCCAGGCTCCCCAGGGAATGGGCACAGCCCCAGAGCTCCAGGAGCCTTTGGACAGCGCTGCCAGGGATGCCCAGGGTGGGGTTGTTGGGGGGTCTGGGCAGGGCCAGGAGCTGGGCTGGGTGATCCTGGGGCTCCCTCCCAGCTCAGGATATTCTGTGATTCTGTGAAACTACAGTGCTTAAATTGAACTATGACATAAATTTTGCTAGAATTATGGATAGTCATTTAGAAAAATACGCCTGTCAGGAGGAAATAGCTCTCTGCTCCACAGGGACACCCTTCTGGTGCTGACCAGCATGTGCTGAAATGCTCACACTAAACTGGGAATCAAGTCCTGAGTGTCCCAAGGGAGCCCCTTTCACCAATTTGGCTGACTTTCAGGTAATAATACAGTACATGCAGGAAATCCCAACTGGCTGATAAACCCAGTTCATCTCGCTCTCAGCCATAGGAGACCCACAGTTCAATATCCTGAATTAGACACACAACAGTGATTATATTCCAGCTGCCTGATCTGAACTTTATCTGGCCCTGGAACTCCAGGGTTCTGAATGGATTTGGTGTCACCTGAAGGTTTTTGTGGCAGTAGCTGTACAGAAAGTGGAATTCAGAATGAACGTAATGACATAGCCTGCAGACTGTGATTTTGAGTAGCCAAACTGACGGTATCTCCCTCAGTACAAAGAGAATGAGAAAACTTCCTTTCCAAGGAATGGCAGAAATGCTTTCTGTGCTCTGGGATTGGTATTTCTGGCACCCTCTGCCTTCAGAAACAGCCTGATCTCCATAGAGAAAAATGGGTCTTGTCCACATGCAGGCAGAGCTCTAATGCTAAATGAAAATAGCTTTGAGGCAGGGATGTGCTAAAGATAAAATTGATTGGTGCTGAGAGAAGTTACTGGGTATGGCCAGTGAAGAAAGCTGGACTAATTTTGAGACATTCTCACAGGAAAAAGTATCTGGGACCACCATGGCTTTTGTGCCTTCTGTTAAGGCCACAGCACCGTGTGGGGATAGGAAATTTGGCACTTGGACCTGGCAGCAGGGGCGAGCCTGGCAGGAGCACAACAGGGCAGTCAGTGTCTGCATTGGCAGCTGTGTGTGGCAAGAATTCTTGGCCTCATCAGGTGATTATAATAACATTGCTTTGTTCCACCTTACTGTATTTCTCCCCTTACTGACATCCAATTAACTTCTATTCAGGCCTGCTGAGTGAAAGCCAAAGCCAGGTGTCCCTCAAACCCCTTCAGAGGCTGGATGCCTTTCACATGCATTAATGTATCACCCATAACCACAAATGTGTTGTGTGTTTAATTTCTATATATCTGCCAAAGCAATTCCAGCAGTTAAAATGCTTTTCCCTTGCCCCTCTCACTGACTCACAGTGGTCCAGCTCAGGAGTGAATCTTTATCAAAGATTCCACTTATTTTCCATGGAGAGAATTTGGAGCTTGATCAACTCTCTGTGTTTTCTTGTAACTCTGAGTGAATCAGCTGCACCCAACAGCATTTGAAGCTTACAAGCTGCAGAACTCCTTCCTAACAGAATATTTGACAAGAAACCCAGAGGAATCAGTATTAGTTGACTCTGAAGTTGTGGTTTTGTGCATAAATTTGGGAATTTGAAAAATACTGGATTATTTTCTTCTATATTTCGAGGCTTTAGTGTACACTTAGATTTTGTTTTCAGGCTTTTCTGCCCCACTGCTGTGGAGAAGTTTTGGTTGGTTCATTGGTTTGGGGTTTTTGTTGGCTCGTTGGGGTTTTTTAAGAGTAAGAAAAGAGAGTGTCTGCATTACCTGAACTCCATTTCTTCCTCTAAATCAAAAAATACACCTTACACTTGCAGACCTGGAAACAAAACCAGCTGTTCACTGCAACCCACAGGTCTTTCTGTTGATTGACTTTGTGTTGCCATGTAAAAGCAGTTTGGCCCTCAATCATTTGAGTGCCTAGATTAAAAGGTAATGAAGAGTCTACTGCATGACTAAAAGTGGCTCTGGTTGCTCCTTTCCAAAGGCAGACCCTTTTTTTTTTTTTTTTTTTTTTTTTTTTGTGGTATTTTTAAAATTTTCTTTTTCCTCTTGGTAGTCCAACTTCAGCTTGTAATCAAATATCGTCCTGCTGTGAAACTAAAAATGGTGTTTCCTGTAAAGATGTGTTCCTTAAGTTGTTCTAGGAAAGTTGAGTCTTGATTTTTGCAGCCCAATTTATGGCAGGATGGATGTTACTGAGAGGTGTCTCATAAATGCCCCCGTTGGGCAGGGTGAAGCTCCTCTGCATCTGTGGGGGATGGAGTTAGGAATGCTGCATCCATGGCATCTGTCAGCTTAAATAACCTCACAGAAACATCTTTTTACATTTTTTGAACATGTAATTAGGAAAAAAGGAAGTTTGTGGTGAGAATCAAATCAGCTAGTTAAAAATCAGAGAGAAAATTTCAGGTCTGAGGACAGAATGGGTGAGAATTATTCTGTGTGCTTCTCTCTGTAAAGTCTCATGTGATGAGAGCTGTGGATGTGCTTTACCTTACCCAGTGAACCCCTTTTCAAAAACATCAGTCTCATGGGTGCAGGGAGGAAGAAGCTGGATATTGTCTTCATCATCCAGGAGAGGTTCTGGCAGGAGCAGAGATGGCATCCAGCTGTACAGAAATCAGCCTCTGACTGCTGTGTTTCAGCTGCATTTCTGACCTGATCATTTCTCTTCTGTCTTCTCTCAGTCTTATATGGGCCAATACAAAGAGACAAGAAAATCTCCTCACACAGCAGACTGTGGGCATTGAAACAACCCCAATTTCAAGATCAAAGCCAGACAACTCGGGGTGAGGGAGAGGTAAAAGCTGCAGTTGCTGCCATGGAGAGACAGGGTAATGGGAATAAAACCAGATATCTGCAGCGGTAATCTTAATGTAGTTATCCATCTGCAATGGCTGATGCTTCTAGGGAAAAACAGCTCAAAATTCACAGTGAAATCATATGTTTTTTAAACAGCATTTCAGCAGCAAGAAGACACTTTTGAAACAGCCCCTGCCCCTCAAGGCTCTGCCACCGTTGCAGCAATGGGAAAGCAGAGAAGCATCTTAACAACAATAATTAACTGAGGGAAAACCTCTGTCTTGATTAACAGAAGTAGAAAGGCAGGGCAAGGGTGAAGCTTTGGACTCTGTAAGTGATCTTGTGGCATGGACAGACAGGCTCTGGAGCCCTGTGGGATGTAATTATGAAATGTAATGCTGGAAGACATTGCCTTTTAAAGTGGTGCCCTTTAATGGCATTATGGACTCCTTTAAATGCTGTGCCAGTTCCAGACCCTGCTGTGCAAATTCCAGAACCCCCCGCCTCGGCCCCCAAGCTTATGATGCTCACAGCAAGCAGATTTGGGGATGCAAAGTCTCCAAGTGAAATATTCTGCTTGGAGGCATGCCAGATTTTCTCCAGTAGCTCTCCATTGATGTTATTTAGTTAATATAGTGACATTCATTGGATTTAGGAAATTAAAGTCTGTGACTATGATGTAGCTCTTATGTCTTTTACTTCCCTCCTGGCTAGGAAGGTATATTATTTCAATTTTTTTTCAATAGTTTATACTATTTTTATTTAATTACTGAAGAAATGTCTTTTGGGGGGAAGAAACACACTAAGTTTAGCTCTTGTGAATATAGAAAATGTGGAATAGGTTTCATTGAACTCATGCACATGATGTTTGATTTCAAGTTCTGTGGGAAAAGCAAGGGAAAGGAAAAATAACCCTTCTTTGTTGGCCTCTTGAGGCAGGAATAGAAGAAGGGTTGTACCCACCCTCACCCAAACAGGCAGCCTGCATGGAATTTTTTCACTGTAACCCAAATTTCTATTTGTACAGTACAGTCCAGGTCAGGTCTCCTCAAAAGCATGTGTTAGCCAGATTTAAAAAGAAATAGGTATTCTGTTTAATGCACATTTCATGCAGTGATCAAGGATTTGGAATCTTTTCAGAAAACAGAACCTGTAAGAAAGCCAACACTGAGGTGTTCCTATGGTTGTTGTTACCTTGCCCAAAAAACCACTTTGACTCATTATTGCAGGCACTTAAAAAGCACTTTTTGGTTGCTCCCTTACCAATATGATGAGACAACTTAAATATCATTATTTCCAAGTCCCCCAAATTAAAATGTCTTTGGTTTCTTATAAATCTTCTCCTACTTCTTCTGCCAGCAGTTCTGGTGTTTATGACTCTCTGGACTTGCAAAAATAATCTGTTATTACCTTCTGCTCCCAATCTTAAGACACTTATCCTTTGCATGTTTCCCACCCCATCTCTTTGTCTTCTGGTGTAATTTTATACTCTGCTATTTTTTTTTCCAAGTTCTGTTTTAAAACCAGCATGGATGGAATTATTGAATCAAGCAGTAACAACTTAAAGAGATTTATTTTATGCTTTTTGTAATGAAGAATTTTGAAGCACAGAGGTTTTGAGAACTTGGCTTTTTGGATGCACTGAACATGAAGGCAAGGAAATACTGTGTCAGTTAAGCATAAATCAGAAAATACTTCATAAAATCAAAAAGTTTTTCAGAAATACATGAATTTCTATGAACTTTCTCCAAAGCACTTCCAGGTTGTGATGAACGCTTGCCTGCTTTTTTGGATGACTCCTTGCCTTTGTGTTTATTTTGGAATAGTGATCTGAAATGCTTGACTGCTTCTTTGGTGGTGGTGCTTTTGGTGCTTTTGGTGCTTTTTTTCTTCCCCCTTCACAAAGAGGCTTTTAGGGAAAATAGCTTTTTTTTCTAGGATCCATCCTTGCCTCTGTGGAGAAGCAATCCAATCCATAACTGTTGTAGCTCCACCAAGAACTTCTGTCTGTGCTCTATCACCTGCTCTTGCTCTGTTCATCTCGTAGCAATGCCCAAGGTGATAAATGACCATCCCTGTGAACCTGGGCAGGCTTTTGGCAGAGTCCTGTCTGTGACTGTTGTGTATCTGAATGTTTAATTTCTTAAGTCCAAGGCATTTTTGTTGTCACTTGTTTTCTGGAACCATTTGTAATTAAATCTGGAGGCCCTTTATAAAAAAATATCCCTTATTTCTGTTAAAACTTTTGTTACAAGCTCTGCTAACTGCTTCAATCTGGCCCCAAGATCTCAGAGGGCCCTGTGTGTTCTTTCTGCCTATTTCTGTGTTGTGTTTCATTTATTTAATTTTTCCATGTTATTTTCATTTGGTTTAGAATCATGGAGCCACCGAGGTTGGAAGAAGACCTTTAAGTTCAAGCCCAAACATAAGCCTTGCACTACCAAGGCCACTCCTGAACCATGTCCCTCAGTGCCACATCTTCATGTCTGACAAGTGCTGAGGTTTTCTGAGAGGTTCTCCTGTGTCTCCTGTGTCCTGCACAGACAGGGACCTGCTGATCATGCTGGTGATTTGTGCTCAGCTTTCCAAAACCACCTGGGATGGAACTTTCTCAGCTCCAGCTTGTCTTGCACCAATTATTTCTCCTGTCCCTCTCCCTCCATTCCAGTCTACACTTTCCCAGTTTACATGCTTAAAAGAAAACAAAAATATAGCTGGACTTACAACTGTCCATTTCCAAGTGGGTGTGATTCTAATTTCATTACTGCTCATTTTAAAGGTATTTAGTGTGCTTCTGTTGGTTTGTATGGTTGTAGTTTCTCAATCACTGTTCTGCACCACACTGCATCCCTCTCTGAATCTGTGACATTTGGCACTAATGCTTTAGAAATAACCTGTACATATTTCATCTGTTGCCCTTAGATTGCCAAAGGCCTTACACAGAATAATCAAGTTCACTACAAACCCGGGAGTGGAGTGTCTTTTCTGTGGAAATGCAATGGTGGAAACAGGCAGGATCTGCTGATTCCCAGCCACTTCCCAGTTACAGGTTGGATCTCTGAGTCCCATGAACAGAAACTCAGTGAAAACAGATGTAACTAATTATTATGAAACCCAGAGTTGCCTATATGTTCTGGTTTTCCTCTAGAAAACAAAGCAGTTTGAATGTTTAAAGTTAGTTAATTCAGTCCCCTCTTGAGCGCTTTGATGGAAGGGCTGGCTTCAATCTGGTTACATCTGATAGAAAAGGCTGAGGACAATGATAGAAAACAATTAATTCTTACTCATTTAATCTTGGGATCCAGTGGGATTATGAGTTTTTGTTTTTAAGTGACATGATTGCTGTGCTGGATGACAAAGTAACAATGCCCCAGCCTGAACACAGGAATAAACATGCATTAATGGATCTACACAGGGGCTACATTGTGCAACCGTGCGGCCCTTTCTGCTGGCCCATGTAAAATTCAAAGAAATAAAATCTCTGCATGACACAGTCCCCCCATGCATGTACAAAACTGAGTGAATCCATCTGTTCCTGGGAGATCTTCAGGTCCAACACTCAGAATCCAGAGGGAGCTGGGGATGCACCAATTGTTGGGCTTCGGCTCAGAGCAAGTAGGATGAAAGAAATTATCTGGAGTAAGGATGGAAACATGGAACATTACTGTAATTTTGGATGTTTGGTCTTATTTCAATCACTTCAATTTTCTTCCCTCTTTGTGTTTTGGTTTGGTTTGTGTTGTTTTGGTTTTGGTGTTTTTCTTCTTTTTTAATTGGGATAGATTCTCTAATTTCTTTCTCTCTTTCCCTTGGGCAAGAAGAAATACAGAGAACTGCAGTGAATGTCAATGCTTCCTTCTGATCTCTCCAATGCCTCCAGGGCAGCAGTCAGAAATACCATGGGAAAAACACAATCAATTAACTTAGTCTTGCCTTTTGCCCAACCTGGAAATGAAACTCAAGATAATTTTAGTAAGGAGGTAATATAAAAGAGGATCTCTATTTGAAGGCCTTCAGGAGCAGTTATGAAAAGATGTCACAAATGCCACCCCCCCAGGGTGAGTACATGTTTATAGGTTTTAGGAAATTAGCATAATTGATAAGAAGTCCCAGTTAGGAGAACAAGAGATGATGCAATCCCCCCCCCAGGTCAAGCCCCTTCTCTGGAGCCCCCTCTTGGCCCTGGCTGTACTTTGTCCATGAAATGTATCCCAAAGAGTTGTTCTCAGCCTTGGTTCCCAGGAAGAACCAAGATAGCACTGGGGCTTTGTACCCCCCAGAGCTTGGAGCTCTGGATTTTTTTTTTTTTGTCTTTTTTGTCTTTTTTGTCTAGGGAAAGGGAAATTACTATGAAAACTAGCCACTAATACAATAGGTGACAGAGTTACAAATAGAGGTGTGAAAGATACAGAGAACATATAAAAGAAAAAAAGGCAAAACCCAAAAGGCACCAGAGAGGCAGATTTAGTAGCAGTCACTGACTGATTGCAGGGTGGTCTAAACTCCACGTGTCACTCACAGAACACAACATTTCCTTTAACCACTACTGGGAGCCCAGCTTCTATTAAAAAAAAAAAACCAAAAAAAAACAAAAAAAAAAAAAAAAAAAAAAAAAAAAAAAAAAAAAAAAAAACAAAAAAAAAACAAAAAAAAAAAAAAAAAAAAANCAACCAAACAAAAAAAATCCATTCTCATTGTCAGATTTCGCAACAGATACTTCTGGCAGTTACAGAGAAACTGCCTTAAAACTCACTCAGTGCATTTCCCCCCAAGTATTTAAGTCACCTGTGGTTATGGGGATGATTTTATCTTCCTGTAGGCACCTGCAATACTCCAAACAGGCAAAGTCAACAACCAGTTCCTAAGAGGAATTTCTGAGGAGCTTCACAAATGCACAGAACATCATTCCTGCATTTAACAGGAAAATTAGCAGGGAAATTAGAAATTAATTATCAATGAATTTGAAGGAAGTTCAGCTGGTAAAACAGTCATTTCTAAAACTGAGCTGTATTAGCTCGTGCTTTGTCACATTCTAAATTAATTATAAATGAGAAAATGGAGGGAAAAAGTAATCCAACCCCAAACCTGAAAACACATTGGTATTATTAGAGCTTTAGAAAGGTGCTTTTTGTGTTTCAGGGTTGTTTTGACACATTGAGTATCAATCGATGGTTTGCATTAGAGCTTGACTTCGACAAATTAATTTCATCCATTTGCATATTGGGGTCAATCTCCCAATTACAGCTTCAGGTAATGAAGTCATTTACCCTGGGCTTGCTCCCCTCAACTCACTTTTGTTTCCATCTCTGAGGCAGTGAGGTGTCCTTGATTCCCAGGCCTGGAGAGGAATTGTTCTGTCTGACCAAAATGGAAAAGCAGCAGCTGACACTGTGTATGGAGTTTAGAGTTATACACTGAAGAATTGTAGGATCACAAATATATAAAAAATATACAAGCCAAATTCCTAAGGCATCAACGTGAAATAAATTAAAGGGATGGTCCATAGATTTTGCAATATTGGAAACACTCCAATCTCACTAAGTAAAACAATATACATTGATTTTGCCAAATTGCCATGGGAAGCCTGGAGCTGGTGCCACAGGGGGTCACCAATTCCTGCAGCTCTTTCCCCCCAGCTCCAGCTTTGCCATTTCCCAGCCATTCCTCATCTCTGCACACCCAAACTGTGCCCAGCTGGGCCCACTTAGAGCTTGACCTAAGATAAAGCTGACTCTGATGCTTGAACAAAGAGAAATGTTATGGTTTCAGGCTCTTTCTGTCCGTTTAAAATGTAGTCTCTCAAGTTTAAGTAGGAAGAAAGCCAACCCTTCAGTAAATATTTCTCACTGATGGATGAAAAGGCTCCCAGCAGCTGGATGTGCTCAGTTTTCTTCTCCTTGGCTTGGATCACATAGCTCTTGATTAAAATATTAAATATTAATGTGATTTTTTTGGTATATCAGGATTTTTTTTTCCTGGCTAAGGTTGTGTGATTTCAGGCACCCTGGAAATTTCCAGTCCCTTCTGCCCCACCTTATTTTAGGGAACACTCTGCAAATTCTAATTTACCTGATACTGGACAAGTATTTAAGGGGAGGGATACAGGTAAATAATGTCAGAGAAGTTATAGGCTAATTATATTTTAAAAGATAATTCACCTTTTGAGCACAGGCCACCTGTAAATATCATCTACAAATTTTTTCATTAACCAGCTCACTCAATCTGCTAATCCAGACTATTGTACAAAATAATCTCTATTTTCTCTATTTTTTGTGATTCCAGAAGTGCTGGAAAACACAGTACAGCTTAAACACAACCATAATAGGGGAAGCACACCCTGGACAAGGCATGTGGAATGGAATTATTTTATATGTCATCTTGGGAGGTTTTCTAGGACCACTGGAAATGGCTGGCTTTATTAACTACCCTACAGAAAAAGAAGAATTAGCTTGCTTAAACCCATAAGGATGCATTATCCACTTTTTCCCTCTTCCTTCATTGCTGCTTCCTCCAGGTTTGTAAAGTAGGCTGTGGATTTCCCTTTATCCATGTAACTTGTTTGCTATGGTTGGTACACAATGACAGTTAATACAATGCATATTCCTAGATAATTTGCACATTTGCAACTAATTTTGCCTCAATACAAACAATTTCTTGCATGGATGTCAACAGCAAGAAGTAGGGTTATTCCAGCCTTTGATTGAGAGCTTAGGAGAACAAGCTGTGGTGGGCAAGCAGTGACTGGAGGAGATGTGGGTTGTACTGGTACCATCCCCAGCACTCACACTCAGAAATCACAGTTACAAAAAAAAAAATTTTGGAAAAAAAAGAGAACATAAATTTTAGCTTGGAATGTTAAAGAGTGCTGAACATGAGCTAAGCAAAGCACTTAGAATCATGGAATCACAGAATGTCCTGAGCTGGGAGGGAGCCCCAGGATCACCCAGCCCAGCTCCTGGCCCTGCCCAGACCCCCCAACAACCCCACCCTGGGCATCCCTGGCAGCGCTGTCCAAAGGCTCCTGGAGCTCTGAGGCTGTGCCCATTCCCTGGGGAGCCTGGGCAGTGCCAGCACCCATGGGGGAAGAACCTTTCCCTGAGATCCAGCCTGAGCCTCCCTGGCACAGCTCCAGCCATTCCCTGGCTCCTGTCCCTGTCCCAGAGGAGAGATCAGAGCTTCCCCTCGGGAGGAGCTGCAGCCCCTGCTGGCATCTGACCTCAGGCTCCTCCAGCTGAACAGAAAAAATGCCCTCAGCTGCTCCTCATGGGCTTCCTCTCAAGGCCTTCATCCTCCTCCTGTTCCTCTTTTGGACACTCTCTAACAGCTTCAATCTTGTCTATACTGTGGTACCCAAAACTGCCCCAGCTCTGGAGGTGTGGCCAGCCCAGTGCAGAAGGGTGGGTCAGGCACCTCCCTGAAGCAGCCTGAAGCACCCCGGGACATTCAGAACCAAAGCAAGGATTGTGCTCCTCAAGGTCATGCCCAAGCTTTGATTTTCACCCTAAATAGCATTTAAATCCTTGTTATTGTGCCCCCATCCTTTCTTCACTGCGTGTTGCTGGGTTTCAACATTTCTTCCTGCAGTGCCATTGTCAGGACTTTTTTTGCACTTCTTTTCTTCTTCTGCTTGTTTTATTTTAAAATAAAATTTTCTGGGGACAAACCCATTCTCTCTTCTTCCTTGCCTCCCCAAGACATTACCAACCCTCCCCTAGTCCTGGCTCTAGTCCTGGCTATGCTTCCACAGTCTGCCTGGGATCTGGGATGTGGCCAGGCTCACCCCTGGTCCCCCAGCTGGAGATGGGGAACCCTGGGCTGTCCTGTCCTGTCACAGCAGCTGTGTATTCCCATGGGATATGAAATGGACAAATGGAACAGAGGGGATCTGCAGATCCAGCCCTAGTGATGAAAATTTGGCCACGATGTAGCAACACCATCTCAGCACTATTATAACAGCTCTGGGGCATCCTGGATGGATCTTGGAGCTAGTTCCTTGTGCAGGACTGCTGATGGATCCTCTTTGCATCCTGTGGGACTGCAGCTTGCTAGTGAGGACATGGCTTGCACTGGGGCCACCCCTGGCTTCTGGTTTGTCCCTCTCCTGGGGAAGCCCCATTCTTGCTGCTTTCTAATGTATCTTGTTGCAAAATCCTCGTTTTGGAGTTCCAGTAAATTATTGCTGGCTTCCTGTTATAAGCTGTCTTCTGCCTTGTGTTTTGCATGGAATATGAGCCCACAGAAGCTGCTTTGGGATGGAAAACAGAAGAGCAAGGATAAAACAGGTGTTTTGTGACCAGTCCCTCTCTCTGGCCTTGCAGCCAGCAGGGTGGCAGCTGGAGCAGAAGACAGCTGAGATGTTCTGTGGTTCAGCTGCTCTGAAGATCATTCTCTCTAAAGTGTGCTTGGTTCATCTTCAGGCCATGCTGCCACTGTAAGGGGAGCAAGAATTCCAACTGAGAATCTCCCTGGGGTGATGACAATAATCAGAGGTGTCACTTGGTCACAGTGCCACTGCAAAAGGGCCTTGAGGCCCCTGTCACAGAGCCCGTCCTGTAAGGACACACTCCCAGAGCTGAGCTTGCTGTCCCTCAGGCATTGAGGAGATGCTGAGTGAGTCCAAACCATCCCCACAATGGTTTCCAGCATTGTCTGCCTGGTGTAGCATTCTGGCAGAGGCACAGGAACCCCCTGGCTCCACAGGCAGGAGGAGGAGGAGGAGGCCTGGGATGAACAGACCTCAAGCCTCAAGCTCTGCATGTCTGCTCTGTATGTGTAGATGAAGCATTTGCCTGAGGCTGATGAAGTAAAACTTACAAAGACTGTTTTTCCAAATGATGAAAGATTACTTGATTATGTGGCCCGAAAGAGGTGAAAGAAAGGAACGATACAAAAGAAATATGGAAGGTAACTATGCTATGGTCTGAGAATGGAATGGGTGCTTTGAATTTTCAGTGTTAATAAAGATATTTTTGATAAAGGGGTTGAAGTATGGAAAAGGCTTAAAGAAGCCACCAGAGGGAAAAAAAATCCAAACCCAACAAAAACCAAACAAGATAAAAACAAAGCTGACTGCCAAGAGGAGAATACTCAACCCAAGACTATAATGTACAATTGCAGTCCAGAGAGAAAGCACCCCAAATACAGAGACAGTCTAACTTAGAAAGCATAAATGCAAACAACTGTCAAAATTAAGTTCAGTAGGATAAAGGACAGTCTAAATCTTAGAAGAATACAGTCTTTTCATAAAGTGACTCTTAACAGTGGAATGATTGATTAAGCTCAGCTCTACCCAGCAACCTTTATAGTTCCAAGGCAACTTTTACTGTGGTATTTTGGAATTGTTTGCCAAGTAATTAGAAATGCACACATTTTTCTGCTCAGCTTTTAAAAGTGGATATTTTATAGCACATTCTCTCTACTTTCAGCAGTTACTGCTTTGTGATGCTCTGAACGTGGCTCTGAACTCCCTGGTGCCCAGCCCTGCTGCTGTGCCCCTCACAGAAGATTTGGGAATCACTGAGCTCTTCTTCCCCACATGGCAGTAACTCAAAACCAGGTCAGGAGGACTGTCCTCATGAAACTTCAGCTTCCTACAGCAGTGCAAGGGAGGAAAATACCAAGTCTCTTTGTTAGGCTTCTTATTTCCATCATTTTGGGCACATTTTAAAGGCCATAGAAGTTTTCTGTGAGAAAGCCAAAGAGAACCTGTCTCCACTTAATTCAATACAAATGTTATTTTAAATGCCTTCACTGAACACAAACAACTCCCTTTTGTGCAATGCAAATCCCAGAATTGTGGGTTCTCAGCTTTGGCTTCTCAATGGTGTAGCCAAAAAAAAAAAAAAAAAGCAGCAAATTTAGAGGAATGAAACACCCAAAGTCTCCTTTATAAGAAGCCCTGTGAAAGCAAGAGACTCTTCCAGAATGTTCTTTAAATTTTTTTGCACATTGGAGATTATAAACATGTCAAAACTAATTTTCAAAGCTGCTTTGACCATACCCAATTCATCTCAGACATTTTATTTTGCTTTTAACATGGGGTGCACAATAAGAATTTAGAAATCCGATTAAGGAAAAGAATTACATGATCTGCAGTTTGCCTTTGGATGCTTTTACCTGATGCAGGAGTGAGGACTTGAGAATCCAGGACTTGAGAGACACCTGGAAAAGCTGCAGCAGATGAATCTGTTAACAAAAATGTAACTCTGTCCAGAATACAAAGGTTAAGGTAACTTTAAGAAAATCCAGATTTTTCAAGATTACATGCCCAAATCGCAATCTAAAATTATTAATCAAAGAAGAGACCATGATTACTGAAAAAGAGATACTTTGACCTTGTAAATGAGCAAAACATCTGAGCACTGAGGGAGAATAGTGCAAGAAGTATAAAAGCATCCCATAAAAGAAAGCTTTGGTTTGGTTCCTATTTAGTGTCTGTTCCTGCAGATTCGTTTTTCTGAATCAGATTATTGATGGAGGGAAAAGTACTCATCAGGAAAGGTTACCTAAGGGTTTTTATTGAATAGTTAACAGCTTTTACAATTAATAGCAATTGCTAATAGCAAAAATTATAAGGGCAATCTATAGACCTAATGGGAATCTGGTTTTACCCTTTCAGATGAGGTGATGATAAAGCCTAATCCTGCAGTAAAGGTTTGTAGGATAAATGTTATCCAAGCTGTTGATCAGTCTTCCCTAAAGACACCTGCACCTACTCCTCCTGCAGCCTGGAGGCCTCAGGGGGTGTAACTTCCCACCAGGGTTTACTCCCTCATCCCCAAATGCTGCTGTGTTTCCATCTTCTGCCTCTAAATGGACTGACTGCAGTCCTGACAGAGGAAAACACCAAATCCTTGGGTTTAGCATGGGGGTATCCCCATGTTCAGGAGAATTTTCAGGTTCTTATGACCATATTCTTTCTAGGATGAACTGTATACTGCCTGGGGAAATATTCCTGCCTAAACAAGACTGATAATATTTTTTTAATATAACAAAAACCAGAGAAATAGGATGTAAGAGCAGCTGTGTATAAACTAAGCCTCTCTGCAGTACCCAAATTTTCACTGAAGAGGCTCCTAATTGTGTGCAACTTCTGTCAACAGCTCCCTGTCAAAAGGAAGGATGCATGGAGGGTGTTTAATGTGCAGCAGGGATAATCAGTTCCATAAACATGGATCAGGGTAATGCCAAGATGATTTTTTGCCTTTTCTTTTATGTACCTTTTATGTACCTTTTATGTACCTTTTATATATCCTCAGTACTCCTATGTGCATACTTGTAATTCCTTAAGTCTGATAACTTAGCACAGGCCTGGGATTCTGTTAGGCCAGGAGACCAAACATCCTAAAGGCCTTGTAGGAGGCCAGAAAACCTTACACTGTCTTTGGAAGCCAATCTCCTCTCTAGAACAGATCCTGTAAACTGGGGATTTGACCCATCCAGGGGGGAATTCCACAGAAGGAAGGATATCACAGTATTCATCCAGGCCTCCCATTGGGGCATCCTTGTTAGATGTGCTGATTTGTAAAGACTGTAAATTGTATACATGATCTATTATGTGTGTGCATTGTGGTGCATCCCACATGGGCAAAGTGGTGCACCAGGAAGGATCCTTGTGGGAACTGACAGTGGTCAGAAAACAGATTTTTAGGCTCCAGGCAGTGGCTTGGGGCCTGTGAGAAAGCTAAGCACACAACACTCTCATTCTGGCCAGGGAATTGGTAAGGAGGACCCCCAAACAATCCCTGTAAACAATCCCTGTAGATGGCCTCCTCCTGACACCTGATCTTTTCCAACTTGTTTACTGGTAAAGAGGTTTACAAGAAGGTGATGTTCTAAATGACCAGTCCTATTCATTGTAACACTGTAGAAAAGGTCTTTCTCTCAATAAAGTCTTTGCTATGATGCCCTCCAAAGAAATTGGAGTTCTATGTGTCATTACAGATCCTTATTAAAACACCAAGGCAAAAACCCCTTACCCCTCAGCTGTGTCTCAATTTTTGAAGACCAGGAAAAGGCACCAAGGGGACCAGTGGCTTGTGAGCCATCACAGTCCCTGTGGAAAGGCAGGAATTGCACTGGAAAAAGGGAGCAGCTGGATGGTGTGGAATGTGGAATAGACCTGCCCCTCCACTTTAGTGCAGGGAGAGAGCCAGTGCTGGGCACTGAAAGAATAAATTGGGGGGCTGTGAAAGGGTGCAGGAAAGAGTAGTAAGGGTTCTTTCAATGAGCCTGGGACCTAAAGAACTGAACTCCTGCTTTAAGGGAGATAGAAGTATTGCAGTGAATGAACCCTGGAGCCCTGGTTACTATTTGGCTGCTGTAAAAGTACAAAGTGTTGAGCAACAGGCAAAAATGTGAAAATACCACATTATTTTCAACACCTTCAAGGTATTTCTGAACCTATAAAAATGTAAATTCTTCAGACTTTCAGGGAAGAGACAAGTTCCTGCTGATCTGATCCCAAAGCAAAAGCTTCAGCTCAGCACTTAAGTCCATTAGGCAGAACCAGATGTGTTGTGTGCTGTTAGGTGAGCAGGGAGCTCAAGGCGTGACACAGTGAGTCCCACGAGGCAGAACTACTGCTTCTGACCCAGCAGTTGTAAAAACCCAATTAATGGTCAGAGGACATGTGAGCTTCAAAAGCAAGGGCAGAAATAGAAAAAAAAGGGGGAAAGACTATCTTTTGGAGCACAAGTCCAATGAAAGCAAAGAAATATATTTTGTGATTGAAAGGTTCTGTTTGTGGTCTTTTAAATAAGAGCTGGACAGCCTCCACATTATAACCAGGTGGCATCTAAAACAACTTTAGTAGATGGCCTGACTCCAGAAATGTGTCCATGTGTCTACCCTTAGGGTGTGTAGATGTGGGAAGTGTGGGATATATTAGAAGGTCTGGGGCAGGCAGGAATAGATTGAAATAATGAATACAGCTGAAAAACAAAGGAATAGTGAGGAAAAGAAATAGCCTTTGTGGCTTTAACTCCCTGGCATGTTTCCTTGGAGAAGGACAGAAAAGGAGGGTGACTGGGTAAAAAGAGACAGCTAAGACTTTGGGGAGCTTTAGATAAAAAATGCAGGAATGGATCTGCAACAGGAGAAACATCAACTCTGTATGGAAATGGCCTTGAGGGATGGGGTAGGATATAAGACAAGGCTTCAGAACATGTCCTACTTGATCCCTGGGCAGACATCAGGGTGGAAAAAGTGCAGGTGAGCCCAGGGCCTCCATTCTGTCAGGTGTGGATGACGGTGCTGGAAAAGCAGGTGAGGGACTGGATCCTGGACGTGCAGGGACTTCCCAAGGTGTCAGGGCAATAAAGGGATGCTGCTGGGTACTGATGTGCCCACCAGCACGGGGAATGCAGGGCATCTGGATCCCCATCTCTAGCATGTGGGACCACCACAACAACCATGAATCTGCTACTGGATGCACAGCAAAATCCACAGGAGTCTGACCTACTGAACTACACATTGGCTTCAGAAGAGGAATTAGAACATCTTGTGCACTGCCCAATGCTGCTGCTGGATGAGCGGGAGCAAGACCTTCAGCCTTTTTCTGGTAAACTGAATTTAGAATACTGGATTTAGAAAAGCAACAGCCTCATCTTCTGTCACAGAGAAAGCTGAAATACCCTTGGCCACAGTGGAAAGCAGGGAGCCCACCCAGAGAGGCTCATTAGAGCAAGGACTGGTGATAAAATGCCACATTCCTGTAGGGATCCTGTTTAGCATATCCTGAAAGCAGCTGCCAGGGCTCCTCAGCTGCCAGGATCATTAGAGAGAGACAGGATCAGTGAGTTATTGACCATGATTTATTGCTCTCATCTTCTACAGTCTCATGAAGGAGTGAGAACGTCTTCACAGCATAAGTTAGAGGCTAGTAGTAGTCCGTGGTCAGTGGTCACAAGATCTATAGCTACAAGGTCTATTAAAGGTTTATTAGCCAATAAACTACTGCCACAAAGATTGTTTCTACTTTCACACCAATAGCTAATTAATTTGTCTTAAATGTTTTTGCCACAATGCAGACCCTTTTAACCAAGCATATTATGACACACAAACCTACTTGCTCCACCTTAAAACCTTTTACTATTTCTCAAAACTTTCCACTACCCAGCTTGACATGTCTCTGCTTAAACGACAAACCCACATTCTTGCTTATAGTCTTTAAATCTGGAAGCTTTTTCCGAGGTCTCAAGTCGACCCCTGTATTCATTTCTATGTTTGGGCCTGCATGCAAAAGGTTTTGAAAATTTTCTGTGTCTGGATTTCCCACACTCAGGAAACCTCTTTCTGTTTATTAACAATTCCAGTCTAATTTTTCATGTGGGAATTTGTATCAAGATTTTTATTAATGATTTTTAGGATTCAACGCTGTCATGTACCAAACACCTGTTGTAGCTCACAGCTGTGTTGGCAGCCCTGACTGTCCCAGGGGCTGGGACAAAGTGTAGTAAATTTAGCACATGCTTTACTCACCCTGCTACTAAGAGGTGCTGCTACAAGCTTGTCTTGGCAAAGGACAGCAGCAGGGCTGGGGTTCAGCAGGGGTTTCTGCCAAGTTTTGGGGGAGTCTTTGTTGAAGGCCATGGTGATGGGTAGTTGTAAAAGCAAAGTCCTTTATTATTACATGGCTAAATCAGTCCCATGAAGACAAAGCTATTAGAGTCTGCAGCAGTATGCAGGAGGCTTCTAATATAAGACTCTAAGTCCCAAGCAGAAGCAGCAGCCACAGCAGTCTAAATCTGTGTTCTATGAGAATTTTATCAATAGCAGTCACAGCAGTAGCAACAGTGGCATTGGTGTTTTCATGAGTTCTGTGTGTGTGCATTCTATAAGCAGTGCATTTTTATTCTATTTTTAGTCAATCAGGCTTAAACACAGATTTTCTTACAATGATGTTGGACCTATCCTAAGCTAAAATCGATGTGAGACAATTTTTGTAAATTCTTACACAAATTCTATGCATATAGCTCTGTTCTATCTAGAAATTTCTAGCAAGGCTACATTATTTTTGTTATGACTAGCATTTAACTTACTTTCCAAAAGGCAATATTACCAAACTTTAAAGTAGGTATTAGGTCTTTTTCTTACTTACACAGGTTCTTATATGTTTAAGGCACTTAAAAATCTTCTATTTATTTAAAACTAAACTTTCATTTCTACCTCATGTCTGTGTGGATTTATGTATCTTAGTTTCTCTGAAGGTTCTAATTCAATCCTCACATTTCTGGGCATCCTGGGCCTGTGTGGATTTGGCCCAGGGGGATTCATACTCCAACAGGTTTCACAGTGCCCAGCTGTGTTATCCTTGCACCTTCTGGATGCAGGAGAAGTTATCCAGAGCTGACAAAGCCTGTGTTTTGTATGTGGCTGTGGTGTTTCATGGTCACTTAAATACAAGAGAAAAAATTAGATACCCAGCTGTTAGCTATAATTATGGAAACAGAATTCAAAATAAATTGGGAAGAGACATGCCTAGCACAGAACAAAGTGAAATGCCTGGAAGGAGATCTGGGTGGGAAGGCTGACTTTGCAGGAGCTCCTCTGCAAACACACTCATTTCAGACCAGCCATGGTGAGTGAGCCAGCTTGGTGAGACCTGAACAAACCCTGAACCCCTGAATTCAGACTGGAATTCTCTGCAGAGAATTGTGCCAGAGGAGTAAGTGTGGCTGTGAGGGTCTTGTGCCAGCAAGGAGGCTCTGAAGGAGGGCAGGGTTTGGGGTGCTGTTAGCCAGCAACACCCATGGGCAAGAGCAGCAGGAGAGATAAATTAATTTGATGTGTTTTGCATTGTCAGATAACCCAATTCCCTCAGAGAAGAATGAAATTCAAGACTATTGCCCTGACTCATGCAGCCCAAATAAAAAATGAAGGGGGAGTATCTACTTGTAGGGTGTGGTGTACCTTAGGGTTTTGATATTTGTTTCTCTCTTTTTTTATTTTTTTTTTTTTTTTTTTTGGGTGTTTTTTCATTTTCTTTTTCCTCAAAAAAGACAAAAACTTCAAGCACAAACAGAGTCAAAGTCCCATGCTGGCAAATAGTAAAGTCCAACCTGTTTCCAGGCACAGTCCAAGTCATTGTCATTTGTCCCTGTCTCAGAATCTCCCCCTTGAGGTTTTTTCTGATCCTTGGGTTTTTTTCTGCTGGCTGCAAAATTTGGAATTGGGTATATGAAATGGAAGCCTTCACATTTTAAACTGCACAATAAGGTCCCCAAAAGAACAAATAAATCCTGTCCCTGGAGTCACCTGAGTAAAAGCTAAGGTCTTAACTTAAAGAGGGTGGCTGACGCTGTTTTATACCACAACAACACAGACTCTGAGATTCAGAAGGCTAAAAATGACTCCTTTATTTTGGGATGTGTCTCCCTTCTATACTATTTTACACAGACCAATTTGATTGGTGAAACAAAGGCAAACCTCTACAATCACATTGGTCAAACCAGAGGGACATCAAGAAGTCCCTCCTGTGGGAAGGAATGAATATCATAGGTACAATTACAGAAACATTCATTCTGTTTACAGAACTCCCCTGGGAAAAGAATTTCAGAAAACCAAAACATCTCAGGCACAGAATCAGAGCTACAGGTGGCTAAGATATTAGAGCCTGTACAGGTCTTAACTTCAATGGCTTAAATTCAGTTTTCCTTGATGAATTCTCACAGTATGAACTAGAAAGCTATGGAGATAATTTTCCTATTCCCTCCTTTTTCTCAATTTCAAATATGTCTAATTAAAGGGACATTTTTTAGATTTAAAATAATTGTATTTTATTTCTGTCCTGCACCTCAGGCAAGAAATTCTCAGATAAAATCTCAATAAAAGCTTGCGAAATTTTACGCAGCTCTTGTTTCTTACCTAAGGGGAACTGCTCAAGACAGACCACAGAAGCCAGATGGGGCACAACCAGCACCAGCAGAGCCTCCAGGCCTAAACAGCCCCAGCCCTGCTGAGCCCTTGAGCATCCACAGATGTTCCTGTCCTGCCCGTGGTGCCCCAGGGGATCCTGACACTTCCCAGGACAGCCTGTGCCTGCCCTGGATCTGTGTTAAAGTGGCATGAGGGAGGGGATTATTTCTGCCACAGGGATTTGAGTCTGCCTTGGCTCCATCCTGGATGAGGCCCTGGGAAGCAGGACCAGAACTGCAGAACCACAGTGCCAGGACACTCTGGCTAAGCCTTAATGAGCAAAGAGCTCTCTAGTCCACTTTTGGATGTCGATTTTTCACACTTGTAATAGGAACACAAATCAGGCAGGGAGCACTGGAAGTTGGGAACAGAAATGCCACTTCCATTCACATCCATTGCATGCCAAGGGGCTGAAGTACTGGAGATGCCAGGCTTTGGAAATGGGGAGTACAGATGTGGAGAACAGCAGGGTTTAGGAGGAAAGAGAAACTTTTGCAACTGGGTTTCTTTTTCTCATCTTTGTTTCTAAGGACCCAGAAATTTTCTTTCTTCTCCTTCCAGTCTCTAATCTGCTGGGATTTACACTCATTTCAGAAAAAAAAAAAGTGTCTGGTCTTTCCTTCTTCTTTCTGTTTCTTCCTTTTTTTTCCTTTCTTTTACACCATACATTTTTTGCTCTCAAATTTTTTATTTCCTGTAGAAACTCGGATTTCAAAAATCTGCACTTACCTGTGCCAGTACATCTAGTTCTAGGCTTTTTGCCTTCTCACAAGGGAGATAATGGTCTAATGACTGGAGGCATTTCCACTGGGTGATTTACCAGGGTTCATTATTTTTCATCTGTGATTGTTCTGATTCCATAAGGTTTTGCTGTTGATGTTTCTGTCCTACAGATACAGGTGTAAGAAATTCTTCCCTGTGAGGGTGGGGAGGCCCTGGCACAGGGTGCCCAGAGCAGCTGTGGCTGCTCCTGGAAGTGTCCAAGGCCAGGCTGGACAGGGCTTGGAGCAGCCTGGGATAGTGGAAGGTGTCCTTGCCCTGGCAGGGGTGGAACTGGATGATCTTTAATATCTCTTCCAACCTAAAGCATTCCATGTGCTTCCAGGTGCTATATCCCGGTGAATAAGGATGAACTCCACTGCAGATTTATTCAGTTAACATTGAAGTTTTGATCCTTTCTTCTGTTTTTCCTTCACACATTGCAAGAATCAAAATGTGTTTTGCTGCAGCCATACTCAAACCATGCCAACTGCATTAAAACCAAAAAGTCAGCTAAGATCATAAAGTGCATCATAAAATATTTAATAAACACAGAGGTAAGGCTGATACAGCCTTTGTAGATAATAACTAATGCATATAATATGTTGATTTAGTTCTTTGCTAAGCTATAAAGACCACTTTTTTCATTCTTTTGAAATTTAAGATTAAAAGGTCATGGTGTGGGCGAACACATACTTTTAAGAATGAGTGGGCAGTGAAGAGCAAACCACTTCCATGTCATGTTTGGGGTAACCTCACGTGGTACACAGGTCTTAACTTCTTTTGTTCCAGTGCATGCCATTATTGCTACATGCTTCTGTTCTCATTTGTCTGACTTCTGCATCAGGAACAGGAAAATTAATTCTTCTCCCTGCATTACACAGAACAAATTTATAGGAGTTTCTTTTATGTCCCCCATTTTGCTCTGAATAACCTGACCAATGAAGCTGCATCCAATGAAGCACTGAAAACCCACCTGATTTATAGGATTTCTTCTAAAAAATAAATCCAGACTATACCTTATTACTACTGCTACTGAAAACTCAGTGACCCAGGAGTTGATACAGACAGTGAGGGGAAGTTTTTTCCTTATTTGAAGAAATGGAAAAGTGCATAAGGGTCAGCTGGCACATAACTTGTAAATACCTAAAAAGGGCTGCTTGTGCCCTAGGCCGGGGACTCAGCCAGCCCAGCTCTTATCTGAGGGGCTTCACCCTGACACCTGGAGAGGGCTCAGCTCACAGACCAGAATTTCTCAGTCAGCTTCTCAATGTCTGTCCTCTTTTTGGTAAATACAAATATTCCTGTTAGTCTTATGACTCTCTAGCCCTTTTCTGGATCCTTTTCAGTTCTTAACCAAAGTTTTATTTCATGTCTACGACTTTCAATTTATATCACTGAGGTAAGAAAACATCTGTTTGCAACCTACTACCTTTCACTTTGTTGTGTCTTCCCTTAATTTTCCATTAAATAGAATAGAACCTGAACCACGGGAGCTGGAAAAGACATCCAAGACCATCAATCCAACTGTTAACCCAGCACCACTGTTCACAAAGTGCCCCATCCATGTTTTTTGGATGCCTCCACTGTTTCCCAGGGCAGCTGTTCCAATGCCTTACCACCCTTCTCATTGGCTTAGGTTACAGTGTCAGATGTAACCACAAGTGTGTATTCTATCACCATCTCCATAAGTTGGGACAGTGTTATCTCCTCCATCCCTCAATCCCTGATAATTATCCCTGATAACTCCCTCTGGGGGTATCTGCTATTAATGGGCCATCCAGGCTCACTTCATGGCTCATAAATTCCATCATCCCATTGAGAGATGCTCCACCCAGGGGGAAGAACCAAACATTCCTACCTGGATATAATCTGAGGTCTGGAACACCATAGGCAGCCTTACCTACTGGATCCCCAGGGGACAGGAGCTACATAACCTCCACTGGACCTTCAGAGGAAGACCCAACCCTTCTGTGGGATCATTGCTTCAACAGAACCACATCTGTCACTTCAACAGGACTGCAGCCACCATTGATGGGACTGCCACCACCACCCTGACCAACAGGCTGTCAGGTTGCATCCTGACTCTGTCAGTGTTTTCTGCCTTTACTTTAATTTTCCTATTAAGTTGTAGTTGTGACTTGGAATCTCCTGCTGGTTTGTTCTCAGACTAATACGCCCATGAAGAAATTTCCCTCAATATCCAATTCAAACCTTCCCTGGCATAACTTGAGACTGTTCCTGTTCCCTGGGAGAAGATTCTCACCCTGCCCCGCTGTCCCCTCCTGTCAGGAGCTGTGCAGAGCCACAAGGGCCCCCCTGAGCTCCTTTTCTCCAGGCTGAGCCCCTTTCCCAGCTCCCTCAGCCTCTCCTGGGGCTCCAGACACTTCCCAGCTCCATTCCCTTCAGACATGCTCCAGGTAACTTGATTTTCCCCCAGTAATGGGCACAATCTTGTGTAAGTCTGTCATATTTCCACTTGTTATTTTCTTTAATTTCTTACTGGAATGAAGGAATGAATTAGCATAGCTGTACCTTTGCAATTTATGTAAAAAACATGATATTTCAGTGCAAAGAACTTCTGGAAATTTGGCTATTTTAATATTTTTGCCATTCGTCGGTCTAAACATTCACATATTTTTGAACACAGGGAACATATTTTATAGCCAGAAATACTGTTTTTGCGGATGGCTTTGTTTCATCTCAATAAATAAAGCTTTGTTTGGGATTGCACTGAAGTAAACAATGTGGTTAGAATTTCAGAGAAGAGAATGAAATTAAAAGAACGAAAACTGAAGCTTTGTCTCAGCTTGAAAATCAAGTTTTGTGTTTGGGACTCGTTTGTCAAATCAGATTTTTTTCAGCTGTTATTTAAACTTTACAGAGACTATTTAATTTCCTTAAAGTCTTTCTGGTAGAAGAAGCAGAGATGTCACTGCCTGGAGAACCATTTGATTTTGCAATCTTTCAGTAACAAAGACATCAAATCCTTTCTCAAACCCAAAAGAATGATTTGAGCCTACTTTTGATCATCAGGGATTAGTTGTCCAGAAAATCAGTAATTTTCTGTGATTTTTACAGAGAAGACACCCAAACTTTATAGATCCTAATGGCATATGAGACTGAGGGATGGGAGGATGCTTTTTGTTGCAATATTTATGACCCATTATCCATTCTATTTGCAGACATAAATATTGGGAGGGGATATGTTGCTTCACATTTCTTTAATTCTTTCTTTCTTGACAGCCAACTGGAAACATATTGAGTTTCCTGGGTGTAATCATCTCAAGGTGTGACTATGAGCTTGTTTTCAGCCTGGAGTGTCAGTGGTTTCTTAGCCCTTTGCTTCTCAGAGCCATTGGCAAGGACTTGAGTAACAGCACTGAGTGATTAGTGAGACAAAACCTCATGAGAAATAATGTGATAATCCCCAGAATGGAGTTTTGCATGAGTGCATGAAGTGCTTGCAGATGGGATAAATTACATCAAGTATCTTCAGGCAGAAGGATAATCTGCATTACCAGCTCCTCCTGCTCCCCAGACATGCCACCCCTGTTTCTGGTTTCCTCTCACTATATTTAGAGTTTCTATAACAGTATTACTTTCCTATATCCAAGATCCCTCTCCTGAAATCTTCCTTTTGAAGGTTGCATTTTTGGCAAAGAAAACCAGTGCTGTTTGTCCAGGACAGATGTGTCTTCTTGTTCCATCTTCTGCATGCATTCCTGTCTTTTAAAACAATGCCAGGGATATTACTGCAACTTGGGATCCTCTTCAGTGTTGCAGATTATCCTAAACACCATTTATATCATTTTAAGTTATATGAAAGCTGAAGGAGGAGCAGCAACATTCAAAGGAAAAATTGTGAAGCAAAAAGATTAAAATGAAGGAACAGGAGTAAAAAATAATCAGGAATGTGGGAAATGGCTGAGGAAGATGGCACCTAGCAGCTTGTTGAGGAAGGGATATTTCTCCTAAACTGTGTCACCTTTTGGGATTGCTGGCTCTGCACAGGCAATCTTCTCCCAGCATTCCCAAGAGATTCCCACAGCTGACCCAAAATGGAAAGGACTTTCAAGGCCTTTGGGTGCCCCACCACCCCCTGCCTATTTTATGCATGTTTTGCCTGCTGATCATTAAGGTAAGCACCTCAGATTTCCCTGGAGGTGCAGAGTGGGGTTCTGTGAAGTACAAGCTATGACTCAGTGGAATATTTGAGAAGAATGGTACTGCAATTGTTAAGAGGTCTGGGCTTTCCTCCTAATCAAAGAAAGTATTTAAAATGCAGCAGCCTTCTATTAAAACATATTTATGGCTCAACCAAGCATCAGATGGCAGGGGAGATTTGAAAAGTACATTTTTGTCTCCCCAGTCACTCTGTTGTTCCCTCAGAACATGTTGTTCCCAAAATCCTTTTCCAGGCCCTGAAGCTCTGGCACATCTGGCTGCACTGATCCATTGCACTGGACACCTCATGCATGTGACTCAAGAGTTTGATTCCAGCCAGGCTTTTCCTCAAGGCTGCTGTGAATCCAATCCTCACCAACTTGGACAGCTTCCCAGAGAGAGTCAAGAGCAAGTAATTCAGGAATCCCAACCCAATACCTGTTCAGCGACCTTTGCAAATCTCAGCTGTTCTTTAATGGATAAATCATTTTGGCAAGGTTACAGACAGGAGGCCGTGCCAGCCATGTGGGAACACAGCTCCCAGGGCAGGAGTCACATTGCTGCTGCTGGCATTGTACTGCTTTCAGTGCAATCTTGTCACCTCCCTCTCAGGACTGGCTCTCCCTGGAGTGTTAATTTAAGCATCCAGCTCTGACCAGCAGGATGTCCAGGATATCCCACAGTGTGCATCACAGAGTGATGGGGATTATCATGTGCATGTTCTCTACCATGATGGTGTTGCATTTCTTCATCCCTCACTGAAGAGTCTTCAGCTAAACTGGATCACTCTGCACTTACCATTACCTAAACTTTTAAACACACAATTTATGGATTTTAGTGAGTGTGGTCTAGTGAACAGTAGCTCAGCAGATATGGCAGCTTGCCACCCATACCCTAAATTCTTCATTTCTGGTTTCCTGCTTTAAGTGTCTTGGTTATGCACAAAAGCACCTCCTAAATATTTTATATATTGCAATGCATAAAAAATAAATCAGACAGAGAAAATGTTGAGGCAGAAGTGGAGAATGCTGTATTACAGAATCCTAGCATGGGTCAGGCTGAAAGGGATCACGGTGAGACATCTGGTCCCACCTCCCAGGGCACAGGAGTGTGTCCACAGGGGTCTGGAATGTCTCCAATGAGGGAGACTCCACAGCCTACCCTGGGCAGCCTGTTCAGTGCTTGCACAGGAAAGAATTTCTTCCTCATCTTGAGTTGGAATTTCCTGGGCATCAGGTCCTGCCCGTTCCTCTGGTGCCGCTGCCGGGCCCCAGGGAGCAGAGCCTGGGCTCGGAGCTCTCCGTGCAGGCAGGGACAGGCAGGGCTGAGGGCCCCTCTCAGCTGGGGCTCCAGGCTCAGCAGCCCCAGCTCCCTCAGCCTTTCCTGGGCACAGAGATGCTCCAATCCCTCATCAGCTCCACAGCCTCTGCTGGCCCTGCTCCAGGAGCTCCCTGTCCTTGCTGTGCTGAGGAGCTGGAGCTGGACACAGCCCCCCAGATGTGCCTCACAGGGCTGAGGAGAGGGGCTCATCCCCTCCTTGACCTGCTGGCAATGCTCTTCCCAGTGCTTTCCAGGATCCCAGTGGCCACCTTGGCCTCAGGGCACAATTCTGACCTCTGCTGGCTCATGGCTAGTGGCCAAGGACCAGGGGATGGTTATTTGCTGGTGTGATCCTTGTTACAGACCAACAGAAGCTGTTTTTACAGATACCTATTGGAATTGACCCATTCACAACCAAGCCTGCACTGGGCAGTGTTGTGCTGATATGCTCCTGTTGCTGGCAGCAATGCTGCTCTGGAGATGGGCCAAGTGCCTGCCTTCCACACAGCACTGGTGGGTTCAGAATGCAGGAAATGTACTGGCTGAGACTAAAGTACCTCAATTTTTTTTTTTTTTTCCCCTAAGGACTCCAAGATGCACATAAACCTCATTAAAACCACATGATAGATGTATTAAAGCTATAGCAAAAAGTTGTCTGGTGAGGCCAAAGATGACAACAAAAAGAATGAAAAATGTTCCTTGGTAAAAAAAAATTACTTCATTACCAGTTGATGAATATCACTCGCTGGGAATTATCAGATCTGCTGTAAAACAATATTGAACTGCAATTTTTCTAGTGAGGTTTAAAAATAGTTCTTGGTGGCGTGTGTAAAGGAGCTGTATTTGTCAGGAAACGTGCTATTGGTGTGAGTTATAGAAAGTGTTTGCTTCATGTCTGCAAGCTGAAGTTCTCCAAGGAAATGTATGACCAGGATGTTACTTCTATTTTCATCTCAGGTTCAAATTTCTTGCAACAAATGGCTTCAATTATCACTGTAAAGGAGGATTTTTATTTTCTGATATTAAGAGACTTTCTCCTAGATTTTCTAGGGGGAATCTTTCTACTGTTACCTGTTCAGAAAGAATATAACTCTTGATCTGGGTTTTCTAAATTTCACTGTGTATTAAAAATTACAGCAACTGTCACAACTTTTTTAATGCCACTTCAGGCAGAGCAGGCAGGTAAGCTGCCCCATCCCAGGATTTATGCCTGTGGATCAGACCTGGATAAAACACGTGGCTGCAAGCGCAGGATCCATCCCCAGAGAGAAAATAGTCAGAATGACTCCACAAATTTGTTCCTACATCTCTCAGGGCAGGAATTGTCTTCTTATGTACTTACAGAGCCCATGCTGTGAAAAAGCCATGGGCATGAGGGCATCAGTCAAAGGAATTACCTCATGGATTGCTCCATGTGGATGCTGTATCAGGCATTTCCATGAGGCTTGGTGGGCATCTGGTGTCCAGGCAGGGCCAGCTACCACATGTTCGTTCCTCTCTAGGGGTGGGGAGGGCCCCAGATTGTGCTTAAAAGAGAGAGATATATGTGAGGAAAAGGCAAGAGTCAGGGAGAAAAGAAATCTCCAAGTCACCAGTGAGCAGATGAGCCAATCATGACTTTATGGGCTGGATTTATCTCTGTCCTGGGTTACTGTTCCTTGATGTTTACTGTGGTTCGGCTTTACCACTGCTGCAGCAATGATAAAGTCATAAATTTGGTCATGATCCAGGACAGTCTGTTTCTCCTAGAAAAAGGCAGTGATAACAATAGGCAGTGAATTGGATTTTCTCCCCTCCTGGCAAGAAAGTGAAGCAACTTGGGATGGCAGACTTCTTACTGCAAGGGACTTAAGTCAGTTATTGGAGAAATCTTTCAATAAATGAAGGACTCCCAGCTCCTTCTTTGAAGAAGGGACAGCAGGAACCTCTGTCCCACTCAGACACCTCTTCCCAAATGTCTCCCTGACTGGGCTGCCCAGTACCTTCCACCAGTGTCTTGAGTTACAGCACAAATCTGTGCTTACTCTGTCCATGTGAACTGTGGCACCAAGCTCAGAAAATCACTTGAGTTGTGTCCTCAAGGGGTGCCAAAGAGGAGATGCAAATGGCAGGGAGGTGCTGAGCATCAGCACCCTGGGTTCTGCAGCCTGTGGTTTGGGAGCAGTGTTAATCCAGAGCAGAACAATAGCCACAAACCCAGTGTCAGCCATGGCAAAGCTGGGCTTTGTTCTGACAGGCAATGGAATTGAGATGGTCCAAGATGCTTTAGTGCACAGGGTTCCCAACTATGGGCAAATTTTTCAGGGGAAAGACGCATGTGGAAAGGGATTTTACTCCTTTCCCAGTGCTGCTGCAAAGATGTGGTGCTCACAGGCCAGGGAGGAAATGCTAAAACAGTCACATGCTGGAACTCCTGGAAGTCAGGCTGTCTCTAAAGGGGCTTCCCTGGAGAAGGGGTTTCATTATCATTACAGAATTAACAGTTTCCCTCCACTGAGCCAAAACCATGCCCCTTCACCAGGGCATGATTCAAACCAGCCTCCTGGGCTAAAGCATTGGAGTGTTTCAAGTAAACATCGTCTTCCTGTGGGGCTTGGGTCCAGCCTTGGCCGTGACTGTTGGAAGTCAGCAAAAATGAAAAGTGTTCTCAAGGGTGCTGTTAGAGGCCTTCAAACTGTGCAAACCTCCCAGCTCTTAAAATATTCTCTTAAAGCATATTTTAGTAACTAAATAGCTTGAACCTTTTCAAGATGTCGACAGGGATGGATAAATCTTTGTGGCACTCGTATTATGGGAAGTACTTATAATGAAATTACTCTTTAGGAGTCCAGAGTTTGCCAGACAGCTGCACTGGGAAGATGATGGTGCTGCTGAGAGATCAGAAGGGGTGCCTGCTTCCCTTTTCCACCTAATGTCTTTATTTTCTGGACCTTCATCCTTATGTTCAAACCCAGAGCTGGGAACCAATCTGTATTTAGTTTTGTATTTACAGTTCAAAGACAAACCCCATCAGATGGGTGGGCAGAAACCCTGGGCTATCTGCAGCCTTTGCCCTTCCCTTTGCTGTGTATCCCACAGACCCTAAGAAGGGTCTCCTCCTCTGCTCCAGTGTCCACCAGGATAAGGCTAATTGCTATATTTTTTCCTCTTTTTCTCTCTCTGTTTTGTTTGTTTGTTTTTCTTTGGGGGTTTTTTGGTGGCTTGCTTGTTTGCTTGTTTTTGTTGTTGCTGTTGGGTTTGATTTGGTTGGTTGGCTTTTGGGGCTTCTTTTGCTTTAGAGTGGTGTCAGTTGTGTTTGTCTTCACCTCATTTGTTTGTTTATTTGTTTGTTTGTTTGTGAGCAATCTGTTGGTTTGTGACCAATAATCCATTTCTGTTTGGCTTTTTGCTGTAACACAGAATGTTTTCTCTGCAGCTGTCCATCACCTGCAGAGATTGAAGAGAGAAGCAGCAGCCAGAGCCACACTTTCCTGCCTTGTCCCTTGCTGGAACAGGACATCAGCTCCTGCAGATAACCAGGGCTGGTTCAGGATTTGTACACACACTAGTCAGCACAGAGGAGGGAAAGGAAACATGGATTCTTGCACTTTGAAGGGATTCAGGTTTCCTTCAAACAGGGAGACAGTTTTGTTTTCTCCATTCTGTAAAAGCTCCAGTCACGGAGCCGAGTGCCCAGAACCTGCTGCTGTGAGAGGGTGTGAGAGGGAGGGAGGGAGGGACACACGAGGCTGCCTTTGGAATTCCCTCTCCCAGCTGCAGCTGGATCCTGCCTCCAGTGATTGGGACCAGGGTGTCATAGTCCCAGCTGCAGGAGCTGCCCAGCAGTTGCAGATCCAGCAGATCCAGATGTGCTCATGTGCCTTGAACACTCCCTGAGTTTTCCCCAGTGTGTTTGGTGCTGTTTGGTTCTGCCAAAGGTGCTGTTAGCAAAGCAAACACAGCCATGGTTATCCTTATGGAAAAGATTTCCTATGGGAAATCCTGGGCATTGGAATGAGATGAGATTTAAGGTCCCTTCTTACCCAAAACATTCTATGATCTGTCTTTGCTTTTGTGCACAAGTACAGGCTCAGGTTTAAACTCCCAGACATTTGGATCCTGCATACTTCTGACTCAACAGGCACTGAAATCACCCTCAGTTCCCAGGATGAGCACTGTGTAAAGCACGAGGTGCAGACACTCGCCTGTGTCTGGAGCAAATCAAGTGTTATTTTTCTGAAGATGGATTTTAATGATAGTGGTGCCTGCATACTCATGCTATAAACAATCTCTGTGCATTTCTTTTCAAACTGCTCCTAAGAAACAGGAGCAGAATTCTGCTGTTTGCAGTTTTTAGAAACTGCAACAGTTTCTAAATCTGTTAGTACCTTGAAGACAGGTTGGCCTGAAATTAGGATTTCTAAGGCAATTCCATAAAGCTAACAGGCTAAAAATATTACTGTTTGTAGAGAAACCCTGTCTGATATTCATCTAAGACAGATTTGTCCTGTTTCATTGCATAATTGAATCTTCTGCCTGTTTCACAAAGCTATTTTTCTTATTTTCAGCACCTTCACTTGCCTCTCAGATCCATCTGAACTCTGGATAATTGAAAAAATTCTTACATTTTGTTGAAAAACTGCCATTTGTCAGAGTTTGTTCATAAGGAAGGGTGAGCACTGGTTTCCAAGAATTTCTTTCTGGCTCCATGTTCCAAAAGGCCACTGCTGTAAAGAGCATTGTGAGGGAGGACTCAGTCCCAGGAACTGCCACAACACTTGTGCAGCCTCAAAAAACCTTGGGCAGATCCTCTCCTGGCTTTCCAGGGGCACCAGCAGCCTCAGAGGGCCAGCATCCCGAGCTCCCAGGCTGGCTGAAGAATTGTGTGAAGCCAGAGGTGTGTTTGAGATTCTGGGTGCAGACACAGGGACTCCTAAAAGACTTCTTTTGCTCGTCCATGGCTGTGAGTGCCAAAGCACTGGAATGTATCAAAACGTGTGACTACTGAAACTATCCCCTCCTTAACCAAATCAGCTCCTTTGGGATCTACTGAAGGCTCTCTGTGGGTCTGCTGTCACCACCAAGGCAAGGCAAAGGCTTTCAAAACTTGCCAAATACACAAACATTCATGGACTGAAGTTTCCTCTCCCTGTGAAGGAAGGGCATTTCCAGCTTGCTTCCATGATATTACCATTTGAAAATAAGAGCAAAGAACCAAATATTATTTTTTACTTTTTGCCTTTTAAATAATTCACAGAATCAAAGAAGATCCTTACTGTCAAAATGACAGGAAAAAAGTTAATTTTCAAGCCAGCAACTTCAAGATATTGGAGGCAACGTTAGCATTTCTGTGAGCAAGGCCATGATGTGCCCAGAATAACACTTTTCATTTTTCTTCTCACTGTGTACAAAACCCATGAGCCTCCATTTTCCAACCACAGCTGTACAGAAATCCCAGTTAGGAATGTGGGTGAGTTGCATATTGTCCCCTAACCCATCTGACTGCTCCAGTGTTTGCAATTCTTTCCTACCTTGTACAATAATGTGCTAATTAGAAAGAGATTGAGCAGAACTGTTACCAAACCCCCTGATTTTTCTCCTGGAGCTGACAACTCCCTCCTGTGTGTGCAGCTTCTGCTGATGCAGTCTGATCAGTGCATCTATCCCTGCAAAAGTGTGGGTGCTGCTAGAGTGGCAAGCCTTGAACACTGAACAAAGTATCCATGAACTGTGGGAGATGGGAATGGCTTAAAATGGGGTTTGAAACCCACTCAACATTTGTTTTTTTCTTCTATTGCAGACTTATTTTGACTGGGCTTAAGTCAATCACTTAAAACTTTAGGTAATAGGAAGATAAGGAGCTGCTTCAGTGAAATGTTTGCATTCACAGATCTGTGACAGCTTAAAAATGGATCTAACTTTTTATTTTTGTCAAGGGCTTTGCTGGAATTCCAGAACCAAGATGTAACTTAGGTCTATTAACACTTAAACCCTGGTGTTGATTCCTATCGCCAATTATCACCAGGATGTATGTGTCAACTTCCATTAAGGGGCTGCCACTAGAAAATAACCTAAATCATGTCCATGTGACTCCATTTTCCTCCTACTCACAACTTGTGACAGAATGTGGCATCTCCATGAGACTGGGAAAAGGTTTTTTATGCTCTTGTGTCATTCCTAGGCATATCTTTGACATTTTTATCCACATGCAGTTTTCTGTAATGCAGACCTGAAGCAGTGTTTCCTGGCCATTCAGTCAGGATTTACTCCCTCCTTCAATGGATGCTGTGTTAAAATGCTGGGTACACACAGGGTGGGCCTGGACCAAAGCTAGTGACAATTTCTCCTGAGTGACATGTGAGCCAAGAACTGCAGTGGTGCTTTGAACACTTCTGATCTCAATTAGCCTTAAAGGGAAGGGAAGCCTCCAGCAAAAAAAAAGTGACAGAGCCTCTACAAATGTGAGTCTTGCACTTGTTTAATGTAAGAGGAAAAAAGGCTGATGGAGACAGGGAATATCAGTGCAGTTTTGATTATGTTCAAATCATATATTTTTATATCTAATTATGTTCAAATCAACAGAATCCTCTGTTCCTTGTGTGCAGGAGGGACTGAACATGAACCTTGTTCTTGGCTCTAGGACCAACCCAGTTTCACCTGCTCTTTCTCAACCACGGCTTGTCCAAGCTCTGTGTTCATTTTCCTGGCTTTGACAATACCCAAATATGTTTTCTCTCTCTTTTTTTTTTCAATCTGTATTGGAAAGGGAGGCTATCAAAAGCTCTGTCTGCATATTATTTTATTCCCAAATGGATTTTTCTGTGATTTTTGCCAAGCAGAGTAATAAACAGCAACCACCTGTGCTTTAAGGCTCCAGGGAGCTCCTGGACAGACTGCACCAAAGCAGGCTGGCAGAAATCTGACTATAGAAGTTGCATGACAAAGGCTATGGTTCCCAACATAAGCTTTTCTCACACACTGGACAAGGCCTTCACTTCAAAGGACACTCTCTATGGTTGTCCGGGCAGAAAATTGATCAAACTGAGCTGTGACAGAAGGGAAGTTGTGCTCTCTACACCTAGATTTCAGTGAATTTTGAGTAACTGGTTTGTTGAGTAACTGCTGAAAATGTCTGCAAACACCATGTTCAAACTACAGCAGAGCTGTAAGACAGTCAGGAGAAGAACAAAGTCCTGCCTTCCCCTCTTCTGAAATAGCGAGTGGTGTTTAAACTTCCCTCTGCAAGGACTGCACGAGCGGTTTCCACCATAAACCTCTGCACTCAGTTTTTCTGACCAATTTCAACTGGGAGCTGTCTGATCTTCCAATATTCTGGAAAAAATAGTGCTCTGCGCTGTACCGCGAGCCACTGTGCCCGCACGTACCCCCTTTCCAAACGAGGTGCGGGAGAAAGGGGAAAACCCCTGGATTGCCGGGGGCCAGGCTGCCGTGTCCGGGCTGTTTGCGGGGCTCCGCGGCGCTGCCCGGGGCAGTCCCCGGGAACGGCGGGGGCAGTG